>JXSR01S033603.1:3278-14824 GCA_000969725.1 Ophiothrix spiculata
CATTGAAATGCCTAGAATTTATGGATGAGTGATATATAATAAATAAAACATGATGGCAGTCTGTAATTTCATCTAAGAAGGGAAGAAAAAAATAAGTTGATTGTTGGGGATTATGAAATAGTATTTTACTTCATTCACTCTATTTTCTTCCTATAAATTTACAGTTCCTGATCATACAGTAGTGTTATCCAAACAATGGATTTCAGAGACAGGTTACGAGACAAGTTTCGTCCAGAAAAGAAGGGCAAAGATGGCACATCCTCCGCAGCGAGGACTCAAATGTCAGCATTAGATGATGGCGATGACTGGTCCAGTAGCGAGGAGAAATTTGAGGTTGTAGATGATGGTTCTGCAGTGCGCAGGAGGAATCTCAGTGATTGCAGTAGTCATGGAAGTGGAGCTTCCACTGCTAAAAAGGTGAGCTAAAGGGTAATTAATAGAAAGGGATAATTATTTAAAACCGTAACAGGCAATTGAATGCACAGAACGGGCTGTGTGGGGCAGTTGCAATTGTTCTTAACAATAGAAACTGACAGACCCAGTTCTAGTGATATGTAATATAAATTAAAGCATACATATTAAGTGATTTCAAGACCAAAATAATTGAGATCCTAAGTCTGCAACCTTTAACAATATTTCTAACCGGTTAAGTGAGTTCATAATGTCCAATTTATGTTCAATAAGCTTAAAATTAGTCCAACTGAAAATTTTTCTTAAAGTTAGCTAGAATTTTGACATATTTTGGGTCACAGTCCATAGTCACTTTAACTACTAGCTCAGGACTACGGCAGAGTTGTTAAAGTGACAATCCATTGTCACTTTAACAACCAACTCTGCTGTAGTCATGAGCTTTCACCAAGTCTAACCGCATAGTTATTACATTGAATAAGGAAAATGAAATATATAAATATAAAGGGGATATACCTGACTACCATGCTGCCAAGTGTGATGGCACTGTCAGGTATTTGTGTTCTCTTGAGTCCCACCAAAATCATCTTCCGAGTGCAGAAATCCAGTTGTTGCTTAGAGACAAACTGCGCATACAATACTTTACATGAACATTATGCAACACTCACAGGCAAAGTGCACATGTTCAATATTTGCTAATTAAAGATGGTACAACGACTGGCATAACCCCTTTAAATCTATGGCATATATTGCAATGAACTATTAGAAAGAAAATCTTGATGCCAACTATTATAATATTCTACTTGTCTTTTTTTTTCAGGATCTTGAGAGCCTTTCGTCTCACTCGGAAGCATCTAATCTTCAGCGCCCTCTATCAGGCATGACTATCGCCAGTACTTCGTCATGGGGTGATAATGAGAGATCCATATATGAGCTACAACTACAGAACCTGCAAGAGCAGCTCATGGAAATAACCATTAAAAACCAAGATCTTGGTAAGTACCAGATGTCCCAAAAAATGGTTACATGTAGAAAAAAGACCGTGTCCCTAAGTTATAGTAGTTAGAGACACAAAACTTTGCACAAATTATATTACAACCCTCCTCTAGGTACTCGTATAATTGTGATATCACAGCGATATTGGTTGTTGAGTTATCAAAAAAGGTAGATACCTATGTCAGAAACGCATTTGTTCAAAATTCAACAAAATAATAAGCATACACGGTTTGTGGTATTTTAATGTGATTTTTTTTTTCTAAATGATCACGATTAGACTTTATATTAAACCAAATAGGATACAATTAATTGAATAATAACTGAACTCTCTTTTAGTATATCTATTATTCAAATTACGGATACCCGCATTCCATGCATTCCAGAATGAGTTGTTTATATTGAACCTGTCAATTTTTTTTTTTGACAGCGAAATTTGATGAATACGCATAAAGCACAGTCAATTTTTCATGGGTAACATTAATTCTGTAACTGTTTAAACTGCAAATTTTTGTTCATTTTGAAAAAGTAATCTTAAACTTACAGAACATGTTTAAATTATAATTTGCTTTAGAGTAGCAAAAGTCTGATCGACATTTAGAAATAATAGAAATAGCGAAATTTTGAATCCGTTGCAATTTTTGCCCGAAATCAGATTTCTACATAATTTTCAGACTTGTAGTAATTCATGACGTCATAATTACGTAACAGCTTGTCGAAATTTCATGATTTTGGTATCAATGGGAAGAAAAAACTCTACCATTTACTATGGTATGCAACAACCTAACTTTGGATCTGTCAACTTCAAGTTTACCTGGGGTTGAACAAGGTTTAAAATTACATCAAATGAAGATGTTTCAGATTTTGTTGAATTTTGAAAAAATACGTTTCAAAAATGAACATGCTGTGATACTGAAAAATTGCGAACATGTAGCAGTGGTATGTATCATAAATCATGCTAAGTTTGAACTCTTCAACTACTATACTTTTTGCAAACGATCATTTTTCTACATGTAACCATTTTTTGGGACACCTGGTACATGGTGTTGTTTTTTAAATTTTAGGGAAAAAAAAATGAAAAAGATTCATCCAATCTGTGGACTAAGTATGAGGTATGAGGAGAAGTGGTAACAAGGTTGAATTTTAGGGGCATGTTCGATTTATATTAACTTATGAAGGATATTCATTACATTTGTGGTCTAAGATAGAATAAGATAAGGTGTTTTTTTTCAGTTATGTAATTCAACCTAACTGATGAAAAGATGGAAAATGGTCAAGTTTTGCCCTTTCTTCAATTTCCCACCTAAATAAACTTTACATATTTTCATCAATCAAGTTCAATTAGATAACATGTAGCCTAAACAAAAGTTGTGTATCTTACCCCCTTCTCTGTTATCTTTTTTTTTCTTAATTTTATTAAACACCTAGGTATGTTTTGTGTCTCAGGCTTTAGCCAGTTCCATCATCAACTACTCACTGACTTCTGCCAGTGATCTTCATTCATCTAATGTCTTCCTTATGTTCAGTGATGTTCACTGATGCATTTCTAGGTTGTTAACAGTCTCCATATTTCTTGTCATCCCTCCTGTAGTCCTGTTCAGTGTTCTTACTAAGACCGTATGGCGTCCATCGGTGCAGGAGCTGGCAGTGAGCTAGGAAAATTAGCGCAACAGGTTTCTGAGAATGTGCAAAAACGATTCTTTTTCTTGGTTTTAGTTGGCATATTTCAGTCTCAGCTCATGATTTTGGCCTAAACACCTCTTCAAGTTTGTCCAAATTGCTTGAATTGGTGCAAGCTCAAAAACCTTAGTGGGAACACTGGGCCTGTTGGTGAGATAAATTCCCATCTCTGGCGTATATTATTCAATTACGTCATAGTGACTCCAGTAATCTAGCTTATTCATGGATGAACCTAAAGAAAATACTTACCTCATTTTCTTTGACCTTGTACATTTCAGCCGTTGAATTGAATAAATATAAACAAGACAAAGATACGATCACCTTGCTCAAAGACTTTGATAATGAGAAACAAAAGAATGAGGAACTTATACAGCACTGTAGAGACATGGAAGAAAGACTAGCTAGAGTGAGGTAAGACATGATAGCCTTGCTCAAAGACTTTGATAATGAGAAACAAAAGAATGAAGAACTTATACAGCACTGTAGAGACATGGAAGAAAGACTAGCTAGAGTGAGGTAAGACATGATAGTCTTGAGCAAAGACTTGGATCGTGATAAACAAAAGAATGAAGAACTTATACAGCACTGTAGAGACATGGAGGAAAGGCTAGCTAGAGTGGGGTAAGACATGATAGCCTTGCTCACAGACTTGGATAACGAGAAACAAAAGAATGAAGTACTTATACAGCACTGTAGAGACATGGAAGAAAGACTAGGTAGAGTGAGGTAAGACATGATAGCCTTGAGCAAAGACTTGGATAATGAGAAACAAAAGAATGAAGAACTTATACAGCACTGTAGAGACATGGAAGAAAGACTAGCTAGAGTGAGGTAAGACATGATAACCTTGCTCGAAGACTTGGATAACAAGATAAAAATGAAGAAATACACAGCACTGTCGAGACATGGAAGAAAGACTAGTCAGAGCAAGGTGAGTCAAAATTCATGGTCCTTCTCATTCTCACTCATAATGCCCATCACAGAGTTGTTGCATCTATGACAGGTATATGTGCTAAAACTTGCTAAAACTGATTTGTAATCTTGCAAGAATTAGATAATATAAATAACAGAATTTTAATTTTGTAAAATGGAAAAATGGAGACCTATATGCTTTTAGAGAATTAACTCATACCCAAATCTACATGCTAAACAAAATTCTGATTCTGACCTTTCTGAAGGTTTGCATCTAAATTTTCACAATATTTGGGAGTTTGCTGTTATTGCATACCATATCAAGTGAAAATCATCTGTAGATAGGATTTTGAAACTTTGTCAACTAAGTATGTTTCAATATTTTTTGCTATTTTTACAGAAGGCAGAACAGCCACGAGGGAGGTGGATCTATTGACATGGGAGAGGAAGCTGCCAATGTAGAATTCACTGATTCAGGTAACATAATAATGTAACTCGTCATGTGAAGAAATTAGTGTATGCAATAGGTGTCATTTTTTTAAAATTTGCATTACACTCTTCAGTGTCCCGTCTTAATTAATTGGCTCTTGAAATGGTTCCTCAGCTGACCGTGTCACCTGAAGAACCATTTCAAGAGCCACCGACATGTTGAAGACAAATTTAGGGGTATTTGCATTCGAACAAGGTGTTAATATAAAATATGGCAACACATTGAAGAGATGTCTTTTCTGGCACTCACATACTGAACTATTCTGTCTTTGTCTATTTATAATAACATTTTGCTGAAAGCCTTGCTGTTGTCTATCTGTCGTCTATCAGAATTTCAGGCCTCAAATCCAATGAAATGGACATTAAATCTGTGTATGTATAAATGGTATTTGCTCGCCTTGTCAAAGCTGGCGCTGGTGCCTCTCATGAGGAGTTCTGCCGACAATGACAGAATGTATTAAATTCAAGAGACCCCTGCAGAGTGTTGGGGATAGGACTATGAGAAGAATTTTGCCAACTGCAGGAGGAAACTGAAGTGTTCAGAGAAAACCTGCAAGATCGACTAAAGATGACAACAAAATACACATATAATGAATAGTTTATAGACAGTAATTTGCAAAAAACATCAGTGATGATTTTCACTGGAGTAACAAAAAATACAGGGATTAATGTTTTCATAAAAACACAGTAGGCTTTCCCTGACTGATTGACAGATTGTTTTTGTGATACTAGACCAATCTATACATCCTTCTATTTACTACAGATTTGATTTAAGCCAATGTCATACACTGTTTCATTGTTTTAAAGTTTTTATTTCAGTTATCTCAGTGGTTTTTGTCATAGATAAAGCACCAGCATTTAGACAATTGATAATTTCGATAACAACACTATAAAGAATTTACAAATACTAGTAATACATTGTGATTTGCATTCTTTTCTGACAGGGAGCTCACCAAGCAAACCTATCAACTCAAAGAGCCGTTGGTTTTGTCTCAAAGCTTGGTGTGTGGATAAGTTTTATGTTCTGATGGCTGATTTATCAGAAGAGCCTGAAGAAGAGACTAGCAAAGCTGAAGAGGAGGAACTTTCAGTTAAAGTGTAAGTAAAGTCAGGGTAAATTCAAGTGTTTGGTGAATTCATCAATCAGCATCATTTGATGCTTTAGTCTCTTGCAACAGACCTACATGGTGTGTAATTCTTAATTCAACAACTCACTGTATCTCCTTATACAGGAGCGTACCGTTGTTGATTCCACAGTTGATATTCAAATTAGGGCGTCATGCACGGCACAGCGTTTACGGAAGTGCGTTTACGCAGATCACATAAGTCGGCGCACTGTTTATCGCACACCGGGCACGTGCAAAGCCCGGTGCTCAGAAACAATTGAAAACGTCAAAGCAACATTCACAAAGTAGCTCTTTGCTTCAGATTCTCCTAACTATTTCTATGAAGTTGAGTAGGCCTTTCTGTTAATTGAGAAAATTTAGAATTTTATTCATACGTTTTCATGAATATTTTCATTGTTGAAAGGTATATTCAAATACACTTCAGAGTTCATCGCAAATCAAAAACGATGCATCGGCGTATTTTTATCACGCTCGGTTGGCTAAAGCCACCCTTGCGCGATAAAAATACACAGACGCATGGATGCATCGTTGTTGATTCGCGATGAACAACTCTGTAGCGTGTTTGAATACCTAATTCAATTTAGGCTCGCCAAAGGGGAGATCCTGAACTTTGTACAATGTAATGGTATCGTCAGCCATGAAGCTCAAATTGGGGATATTTGGGTGTACTCAGTTCCTGCCAAAATTAACTTTTGGTGTCAAGATTTGATTGTGCATAGAGACAAACCATGCCAAAAATAATTTTTGTGATACGCCAACCTTCAGACATTGCATGTGTGTATATTTTCAATATTTGTGCATAATAACAAAATGCAATGCATCAGTGGAAAAACCCAAATACCCCATGCTGGAATCAAATGTCTCTTTGGTTAGTGAATGTGCTCAGGCCTATGACCAGTTTTCGAGTGGTGTTTTGCCCATCTTATATCTGTACTCATTTTTTGAAAGAAAGACCGTAAGGCAAAAAAATATAAGGTTTGTCACAGAAACCTTTTTGCGAAACAGCTATGCGGTATGCAATTTTTAAAGGAAATTAGGTATGCGGTATGCGGTATTTTTTTTTAACACTCTAAAATTTTGATCGCCCAAAACTTCCTTTCTCGCCACATTTGTGAAGTGCCCAGTTTCTATGTACGATCCTGCCCGTTTTAACTATGCCAACTCTGAAAATCATGTTGAAATACTGTGTAAAATTGGAACAACAATTGAAGTGACTGCAACCCAGTCAGCAATTAATCCGAATTTGATGCGTGCGATACATTACAAGACTTCAGCACATTTCCTTTTTCGGCTACATGCACGTAGCAAAGACTACCATGCATATAGGTTTAGTATATCGGTGTCTACTTTCGTTGCATGGCAGCATTGCGCTATCTATCCCTGCTATCTTTGATGTGAGGGGAAGTGTTTGAGGCTATATTAATGGCAGACGGGGGTCGATTGCTGGATTACTCTTGATTTGAAAATGACATACCAGCGTATAGCTCGATGCGCTAAAATACATTTTCACATAGTTTCTGAGACAAACCTTTTTTTTGCCTAAGGGCAGACAAAAGATAAAGGTATAGAGACATACTCAATGTACTCAGGAAGATGGTATTGATGAGCGAGTACAAAAATGGTTGCTTGAGGGCTGCTCTTCTACGTACAACTTACCATTAAATTGGGACATCTTGGAGAGAGGTTTTAAAATTTGTTATATCTGATGACTTCTAAAAATAGTTTAACAAATTAAGTTGCATGTTGATAAATATAATAACATTGAATGGTAAAATGACCAAATATAGTCCTTGTGGTCTGATGAAGATTTTACAATCGTAAGGTAACTAAAAATTGTGGTGATTGCATGCACTCTAACCCTAACCCCACTGGATCTCACAATATCCCATTCCACGAAGTTAAGAAATTCGCCTAAGTCCAAATACGTCATAGACCCGAGTTAGCTATGATCACGAAATTGCTGCCATTGCAGCGCCTGCTCAGTGGCCTGACATAGTGATAATTGGACCGGGAAGCGGGGGGGGAGGGGGTCCCGGGTTCGAATCCAGGGGGAAACCCGTGATTTTTGACTTTGAGGAGACAGTTTTTAAACGAAGAAGTGGTCAAAAGTGTTAGGGTTAGTAATGCGTACATATGGGTCTATACTAACCCTAACCCCAATGAATCTCACAAAATCCCATTCCACAAAGTTAAGAAATTCGCCTAAGTCCAAATACGTCATAGACCCGAGTTAGCTATGATCACGAAATTGCTGCCACGCCTGCTCAGTGGCTTGACATAGTGATAATTGGACCAGGTTCGAATCCAGGGGGAAACTCGTGATTTTTGACTTGCAAATTTCCCAGGAGATGTCACATCATAGGATTTACCATTTTGCCTATGTAGGATGTGATTTTTCCCCTATGTAGGATGTGATATGATCACAAAAATTGTATTTGTGTGTAAATTTTATCTTTCTTCGTCTTGTTTTTCTCTGTAGATTAAAAGAAAACATCAAACGTGCAAGTAAGTCAATGTCTTATGCTAAATTGTGACCATCCATCCCAAACAACCCGTAAATGCAGCAAACTTAATTTACATGTCAAGATTGTAATTTGCCGAAACTGATTTTTTGACAGATTTACAATCCTTATGCTTACTTCGAAACACCATCTAAGTTTCATTTCAAGAAAATGATCTGAACAATAAAAAAATATCTGTATATTTTGAGGATAATTTACAGAAAATATAGGCCTTTGATCTTTGAACGTGTTTTTCTCAGTTATACATTTTACTCCCTAACAACCTTTGACAGACCATAGCTTGACTTCTGGAAATCAAGTGAAGTTCATTGAGGTGTCATTTTAATCCTATAGTAATAACTTGGTCTTTTCAAATATTTAAAAAAGTGAAAATGGCAAATGGCTGCATTTACGGCTGTTTTGGATGGACGGTAACAATTTATGTGCTCTATGAGGGCATTAGGCGGGCTTTTGAACAAACTGCTCACATTTTTTTTTTAAATTTCTGATATTTGCATTATTTTGTTCCACTTGGGTGTATTAACTTAAAATTGAATCAAAATTCTAACAAATTGTTTCAAAATAGGTGATTTGTATTTATTGTGGGTCCCGATATTAGATATAACATGTTGTACTACAGGGAAGCACATTAAGTCAAATCACGTGGAGCTCGTGTGGTCTAGTGGAACAGAGCAGGACTGCGAATCAGTAGGTCGTGAGTTCGAGCCCCGCTACGGCCAACGGGTTATGTCATTGGGCAAGACATTTAATCCTAATTGCTTCGTTGACCCAAGCGTTATCATGGGTAGTTACTAGGAATATTCTCAATAGGCGCCGTGATTGTAAGGCAGCCGCGTAAGTTGGTTATATTCTATCGGTAACGGAATAAATGTAAAGCGCTTTGATCAATTCTGGAAAAGCGCTATATAAGCACCGACATTTATTTTTTATTATGTTACATTAATTTGTTTAAGGTTCCCATGGAATATCTGAACTTGGAGGAAAATTGTTAAAATCTACTTTCTCTAAGAATATAGTAGTATTTCTTTGTGCGTTTATATTATTAAGTTTTCTGTCTTCTTTGTAGGAGCTGGTTATGAGCCTCTTGGGCAGTGGATGGGTGCTATTAGGAGACTCAAATCATGCCAGTATTGTAGTGTTTCTTGATGTGCTTATTATCAAGTTTTCTGTCTTCTTTGTAGGAGCTGGCTATGAGCCTCTTGGGCAGTGGATGGGTGCTATTAGGAGACTCAAATCATGGCAGTCACCATCAGCTACAGGAATTGCCTTTTGTGTAAGTCAGATGCACTCATTTTTATTGTCTCGCCTGAACATTTTCAGGGACATAGCATTCTTATTTTTCTGTCCACCATCCAGCGTCCGCCGTCCGGCATCCACAAATTTTGTCCGGAGCAAATCTCGGAAACCGCATGGCCTACCTTAATGATATTTGGTGACTGGGTAGGCCCGAAACCAAACTGGATCCAGCAAAAATTTCAGCGCAAAATATGCTAATTAAGTACCTAATTTGCATAATTTATGCATAAAATGGTTTAAATGGCATATTTTACATGCACACTACATTCATATAATTTTGTGGGTATGTAGGGATAGAGCTGTGCCTATGCCAGCTGCAATTTTAGCGCAAAATATGTACGTAATTTGCATAATTTAGTTTGAAATGTTGCCTATTTTTCGACTTTGTCTGATTTTAAAGGTTAAGGTGTCAAATTGTGCGTCTTGGACCAGTGATCAAAAGTGTCAAAGATGATCTTGTCGTCTGACCATTCCCTTTTGGTCAGAGGTCAAAAGAAAGGTCAAATTTTCAACTTTGTGCGATTTCAAAAGTTAAGGTGTCAAATTGTTCATCTTGGACCACCGATCAAAAGTGTCAATGGTGACCTCGTCGACTGACCTTTCCCTTTAGGTCAAAGGTCAAAAGAAAGGTCAAATTTTCAACTTTGTCCTATTTCAAAGGTTAAGGTGTCAAATTGTTCATCTTGGACCAGCAATTAAAGTGTCAGTGGTGACCCCGTTGTCCGACCTTTCCCTTGGGGTCAAATTTTCAGCTTTTTCCAATTTCAAAGGTTAAGGTGTCAAATTTAAGGTGTGAAATTGTTCGTCTTGACCAGTGATCAAATGTTTCAATAGTAACCCTGTCGTCCGACCTTTCCCTTGGGGTCAAATTTTCAATTTTGTCTGATTTCATATGTTAAGGTGTCAAATTGTTCGTCTTGGACCAGCGATCAAAAGTGTCGATTGTGACCCCATTGCCAGACCTTTCCCTTGGGTCATATTTTCAACTTTGTCGAATATTTAAAGAATAAGGTGTCAAATTGTTCGTCTTGGACCAGCGATCAAATGTTTCAATGGTGACCCCGTCATCCGACCTATTATTGAAGTTACAGTGCACTTGTGCCAGCTGAAATTACCCCATCCCACCCCACCACTGAATAATTATCTAGCAATTTAAAAGCGCTTAATACGCATACCCTACTCCTACCCTACCCTACTCCACCCCAACAACTGAATGATTAAGTAGGCGGTCAATTCAGTAGGTGGACTACTGGTTCGCAAACCATCTTGTTAGTTTCCTGAAGAATCCAATAGTGGGAAAATGTCAATGTAGATTATCTTGAAAATTCCAGTGGGTTTTTACTCATTAACCTTTGATTTTTTTTCAGTTGCTATAGCTTGTTGCATGCAGTAAATGTGGGGCTTTGATAAATCAGAGATGCCACTTTTCAGGATTTTTCCTGATTTCAGGATTTTTTTACTCAAAATGTATGCGTTTTTATTTATTTTCAGCCCTTTTTTCAGCTTTTTGCCAAAATGTACGTGCATTTTAAGAATTTTTTGAAAGTTTCAGGATATTTTAGTGATACTAAGTGGCATCTCTGATAAATGTATTTGGCTAATGTGAACTCAAGTTTCTGAAATTCACAAAATTTGTTATCCTTTTAATTTGTCTCTTTTTCTTTCAGATTTATATGTATGCCTCTTACCATGGTTGGCTGATATCATTTTTACTGGGGTTACTGTTGTGGCATTTGTCAAAAACTTATCTTATTGCAAAGTAAGTTTATGAAAATTTCTGAAAACACTTCATCTCTGGGAATTGGGTTATTGTTAGGTATGTCTCAATAATAAGTTTATTTAGCAAAATTACTATTTACTCAATACACCTTGAAGTATGCAGCAATCAATCAAATAAAATCCATATAGCATATTCTACAACATTGTGAACTGGTGGTTTTGTATTTAAGCGGCAGCTAAAAACTCAGTTGTTTCCTTAATTATTTTTTGCTGCTCTCATGTTCTGTTTCTGTATTTTTGTTCTTGTAAAGCGCTCCGTTCTTTGTGGGGCGCTATATAAATGCTTATATAATAATAATAATAATAATAATTGTGTAAGAGACTAGCAATGATTGATTAG
>JXSR01S033603.1:35564-52647 GCA_000969725.1 Ophiothrix spiculata
TGTTCATTGAGCAGCCAATCTGAGCCATTCTGGCATTTGCCATAATGGCGCAAATTGGCTATTGCCAGAATGGGCACAACAGTGTCCATTTCTGTGTGCACATATTGGCAATTGCCAGAATGGCCACAATTGGCAATTGCCAGAATGGCCACAATTGGCAATTGCCAGAATGGTCCAGATTGGCAAAAATCTCCTGTGTCACTAAGATTTTAAGTGTGTTTTATTATTTAAGATTTGTTGTATAACTCACATATATAGAGGTGATACATTTACAGGTTTTGAGACTTTTTCTAAGAAATGAATATTTCAAAATGTGACTTTCTATGACTCAAATCAAAATTTGTTTCCTAAATATCTTTTTGGGCTGTACAGTGTGTCCGAGAAAAAAGGAAACCGAGATTTATAACCTCTGTTCTTTAACACGGTTGAATGATTTGGAATACTGTTTTGCTAGATTAATGCACCTCTTTCCAACAATACCAAATATTCCTACGTTGTTTACCTTGTTGAGTAATTACGAAAAATTTCATGAATTGCTCATTTTATGCCTATGCACCACTTTTTGGTAGAATTAACTTCTTGCTCATGATGTACTTGAAGCCGTCTTGCTATAAGGACTCCTTTAGGACACATTTTTGGATGACTGAACATCGGATTGTTCCTAGATTTAGATGACTGAACTCAGGAGAGTGTGACTGAACACAGGAAAGGTGTTTTTTTTTATTTGTTTCCTATTTGAGCTATGGAAAATCTTAATCCCAAAATTGAATTTCAAACCATTCATCAGCTTGACATCGCATGTTTGTTAGTACATGCTTAATTTAAATTGTAAGATGCAATTTACCATTTAGCTAAGCAACATGTTTTCCTTGTTACTGAATGAATGAGAATAGGTAGCCCTCAGGAAGTTGATGTTATTTCCAAAGAGAGATTTCCTGTAGGGCTACAGCTTGTCGTGACGGCTTGTAGCTTTTCCGTCCTCAAATGTATTTTTAAGGCTGTAGTATATCATGTACTTTTAGGTTGTATTTTAAGGGAGTTTTAGTCTGTATTATATTTTGTTGTAAAGCGCCTTGTGATCTGTCATGATGGTAGGCGCTATAAAATGCGTTTTTATTATTATTATTATTATTACCTTAAAAGCAAAGTCTTCAAAACTCCACCAAAATGGCACCATAAGACATCAACGATCTTTGTGACAAGAATTTGACAGAGGTGGATTCATTGAGAGGGCAAAGAGCATTTATCCGTAATGTTGTCAGAGCAATACGTAACAGAACTGGCATTACTTGTGTATGACGCAAGCAGTTGAAAGACAATATTTGGAAAATCATAGTGACAAGGCCTTTTTTCAATGTTGATACAAAGCCACATCTTTAAATATGTTAAACTTGAAAATTGCTTGGTTTGTGTGGCCGATTTTGATATCATTTTGAAGAGAAGATACAAATGAAATATTAAGCATGGACTTCATGAAAATGAATCAACCGTGTCTAAGAATGGAGGTCACAAATCTCGGTTTCCTTTTTTCTCGTACACCCTGTATAGCTCGGCTTATAGACAGGATAACGCTTTCTTGAAATTTCATTTAGAATCTAATATACACTTATGAAATTTTTAAATTGGTTTTCTCTGATCTAGTCACAAAACATTCTGAAATACCCTTTCTTAATATCTTACATTGTGCTCTATTAGTAAAATATCCAGGTTGCTCTATAGTTTTCTTAATTTGATATATGATTCCAGTCCAGAGGGATTTTCTTCTGCAATTTATGACACTTTTATAATCCTATTAGGCCAGATGTAAATAAAATTTTGTTTCTAATAGTAGTTGTTTTTCCAAGAATATAACTCTAATGCTAAATGGATCCCATTCTTACAAGTTGCAGGTTTCATTCTTTTAATGACATACCAAACAGCATTTTAAAGTCCCCTCGGTTTAATTACACTTGAAGCATAACATTATTTAGTGTGAATCCTTAAATTTGTATCATATATTTGGTAGTGCACTGTAATTATATAAAATACCAGCTGTACGAGTATATCATCTGCAAATTTTGAAAATTTGTCATCTTGAAGCAAAAACTGGTGGATTGAATCCCTTTGTTGATTAATTTGGAATAATGTATGTAAACCTTTGAATCACCTTTGTGAACTGTGGTTTCACAACAAGTCAGATAGATATAAAGTCCTGATCATGGTTTGAAATTCTTGAGAACTTGTAGGTGGAAATTATGGTATGTTCACAGAGGGGCATATAGTGATGACTGCCTACTAACGCCCTGCGGGGCGGGTTTTTTCTCACCCCGACCCCGTCGTTCCCTGACAATTTATTTATATGACCCGCCCAACCCGATAAACATTTAGCTTGTCCCGACCGACCCCGACCCGAAAGGATTTTTTCTAGACCGGACCGACCTGCTTTCAAGCTGTAATTAATGATGCTGCTCAAGACAAGCAACCCAATACAAGGTGTTGGAAATATGTAGATGACTTAACCCTAGCTGAAAATCGAGTCCATTCAAATCCTACCAGTCTCCAATTTGATTGAGTGGTCTAAAGAAAATAAACTGACCCTCAATCCGTCCAATGGAAGCCCCTCCACACGCTGATTTTCACATAGAGGATGCCCCCCTCCAATTTGTGACACAAGCAAAAATTCTTGGTGTGTGGCTGCAGGATAATCTCAAATGGGACAAAAACATCAATGAAATTAGCATTAAATCAAATAGGAAACTGTACATGTTGCGCACACTAAAGAAATTTGGCTTCAACGACACAGAATTAAAATGCATATATAAAGGCTATGTCAGACCATTGCTAGAATATGCCGATGTTGTTTGGAATTCATCATTAACCAACTCTCAGTGTAATATCTTAGAACAACTTCAGAAACGTGCTTGCAGGATTATCCTTGGTACTAAATATACATCCTACAAAAACGCTCTCAATGAATGCGACATGGACTCTCTATCTGATAGGAGGGAAAGTCATTGTCTGAAGTTCGCCGAAGGGCTTTCTCAATCTATTCGTACAAGTGACCTCATCCCTCCTACCAGATTTGAGAGCCATGGGAGGAATCTGCGAACTGCCAACAAGATCTCAAACCTCCGAGCAAGAACGAGTAGGTTTCAAGACAGCGCCATCCCCTACTACATAAACTTACTCAATAGATAGTGCCAAGGATTATCCTGCTATTCTCTTTTTACAAAGTATTCCATTTTAAAATGCTCATTTTTTAATGAATTTTTAAGTATTCCATTTTGAGTGTGTAATTATGTTTTTGAAATATTTATATGTCTGGTTTATATTAATCTGTGCAATGAATTGTTTTATTATTATTTTATACTTAATTGTATTATATTTTGTAAATTGTATGTAATTTGGTCTTAGGACCACAAAGTGCAATTTTTAATAAACATGAAATGAAATGAAATGAAATGAAATGACCCTGACCGGCAGTTTTCATGATTTCCCGATCAAGATTGATATCTTTTTCCGACCCCGAGTTATCCCGAGTTTCAAGTTATTAAATTGAAGTTTAAAAAGGATTACTATTTCAGCTAAAACTGATTACGAAAAAATGATTGTTGCTCTATTTACCCCGAACGACCTTTTGAGTTTCCCGGACCGAATGTAAACTGATTATGAATCCAAAATTTAACCTTCAAATTCTTCAAAGTTTTGGAGATATAGCACAAAATGTAAAATTAATCGGTATGCCTATTTTCCATTTCTTTTGTATTTACATGACAGCCTCAGCCCCAGGATTGCATACTGTCTTTTGCCTTTCAGGAGAAACAAGACAAAAGCTAAGGTTGAAACCTTGAACAATGCATTTCAGAGGTCAAGGTCAATCAGTTAAAAGTAAATTATACACATCCTAAAATGGGAACCTGCACCTTTAACTAATTTATCACATTATACTGCATAAATGATAGTATTTTATTTACATCAAACCAATTATTTCTTCTCATAAGGAAACCTTACGAATAGCCTTCTTGAGTCCCCTAGGTCTAATTATGTTGTATTCATTAGGTCTCGGTGGTATAATTTGCCATAACATCGTTGGCGGTAATTTCCCGTGCCTTATTTGTATATTCACCAAGGGCTGTGTGTCTTCCTCCCCATCTTCATCATCACTATGGTAATAATCCTCTTGTGTAAGGCTGACATCCTGTTCTTGTTCCCAAGTGCTATATCTGCTGAATACCATATTTGCACATAGTACCAAAAGTAGTAATGTCAACCCTAGGAGTAAATATATAATAGCCATCATGCACTTGTCGTTTCGATTTGATCAGGAAATAAATCACACCTTGGCAGATATTACTGATGAATTCACTTATTTCCAATAATGTAATAAAAGTTTATAGTTTCACTTTGTGTACAAAAGTTAAATTGGTTTAAGGAAAATGAACAATGTCAAGAACATTCTTGTATATCAAAATGTACGCTTGTTGTTCTAAGTTCAATTCTAAATTGACTGAATATTTCCTAGGTTCCATCTCTTCAACAACACATTTGCAAGAGAAATATGTAATTTCTTAAGTGTTGAAATCTCATTAATCAGATGTACAATTCCTAGAAACTCCTACTGCAAAATGTTGAGTTCTTTTACAAGGTAGCAGGTTCCTCTGTAGTAATGAAATCATTTATTTCAATTGCATAATTGCAACAGAAAAATATGATTTATTCAAATACCAAAATATCTCGTCTGTAAGGTACATGTAGATGTACTATTCCAAGAAAATCTTATAGTAGAATGTGCACTTCTTGTATAATCTGTCAATATACAGTTCCAAGAAACTCTATAATAAATTGTTTCTGGTACAAGGTAAAATTTGCCAGCAGATTGAGCTTTCCTCAGGTTTCACTGATTAGTAAGTCATCTTTATGCTTTTCTTCAATCTCATAATTGCGAGAGAAAAATTAATTTCTTTTAACTTTGAAATCTGATATGCATGCAAACCAGAAAATAACAGCAAAATGCCAACTTCTTGACAAAGTAATATATGTAAGTAGTCTTAGTATTTGTCCATTATATTATCCAATTACATAATCACAAGAAAAAACTGATTTCTGTCAATAGTAAATTTGTTGCTATGAAAATTTACTATTCCGTCACATTCTTGTTGTAGAATATGTGCTAATACAATCTGTCTTGTCCTAAGTTGAATTTAAAATGGACTGAATAATTCCCAGGTTCCACTGATTATAAATTTACTTGCTTCTCTTTCAGTGAAATAATTTCCAAAAATTAATATTGTTTCTTTTACACTGAAATACAATATGTAAATACAATTCTGCAAGCTCTTATCACAGATGATTGTAGTGCAAAGTAAAATATGTCAATGGGTGGAGTGTATATCAGGTTTCACTGAAGTCATATGCTGATTATTCTCCAAGTTTGACGTTGGTTGTTGGCTTATTAAGCAATTTGCTACTTGCACTCCAAGTTTAACGTTGGCTATTGGCTTATCTGTTTAATCAAATATTATAGCAAGAGAGATGTAATTCTTAGGGTCTTCTCTACATACATACATTCATACATTATGGACATTTATTAGGTGCCATTTCATATAGACCATGGCGTGCCACAATGGTACAAGTAAAAGAATTGTGAAAACATGAAAAAACAGCAGACTGAAACATGCAGTGCAATTACATTGGAAAAAGGTGTGTTTTGAGCCCCCTTCTTGAAACTGTGTAGCGATGAAGCTGAACGAAGTTCATATGGTAGTGAGTTCCACAGAGTTGGTATAGAGAGTGAAAAACTTTTGTCAAAAGCAGATCTTAGTCCTTTGTAGTTGTATTTTGGCACTCTGAGGCGTGAGAAATCTGATGCTGAACGCAATCCCAAACCCAAACAACTTTGTTTGTACGTTGGTAGTGATGACTCTAATGAACCAATTTACTTCAGTCGCTTAATTGCAAAAGAAAAATATGATTTCCTTCATTACTGAAATCTCATGCATATGAATAATGTATATGCTATTTCAAAACAATTAGCAGAATGTTTGTTTTGTGTACGTAGTAAAATCTTTCAATAGATGTGTTATTCCCCTGATTAATAAGTCATTCTGGCTTTTCTTTAGATGTAATTATGGAAAAAAATATGATTTCTTTTGCACTAAAATATCATCTTCAAGAAAAATGTGCCAATTCAAACAAGAAACTGTAAATCAGCTTCTTTAATTTATGCTTCTTGTGCAACGTTCAAAGCTGCAAGTGGGTGGTGTATTTTTCTGGTTCCGATGATAGGATTTATCCATTAGTTTGCTTATCTGTTCCATCATATAATTGTAAGAGTAGAAAAATACTTGTTTTACACTTAAATATCATGAATATCTAACATTTGAAAGACAGAATAGTGTTTGCTTCTAAAAAGTTCTTCTACAGGTGTAAAAGATTGAATATATCCCGAATTCCCCTGATAATCAAGTCGTTTACTGGCTAATATATCATCACGAAATTGTGTAATAGATAAATATGTAAGAATGCAAGATGTCCAATTCCAAGAAATATATACTGCAAGTTGTTTACTTCTTGTACATGGTAATTATCTGCTAGTGACTTCTTATTTCTCCGGTGCTAAAATGAACTCGTAACAATTCACGTTCAACCTCACAATTGCAAGGGAAAAATTTAATTTCATTAAAACTAAATGTAGTATAATTCCAGAAACTCTAGATTATTAAAGAAAGTGTGGTCCTTGTATAACATGTCACTAAGATATGAGTATTTCCCACATTTTGATGATTGAAACCATTTTTCTGGCTTCTGTTTACAATTTGAGAGAAGTTTGGTTTATTTTTCTGGCTTCTGTTTACAATTTGCGAGAAGTTTGGTTTACTAAACACTGAAGTATGACTTAAGGTGGATGCACTTTCCAAGACGGTGTTATAGCAAAATTCTTGTGCAGAGTAAATTGGCCAATGTGCGTGAAGTATTTTCCATCTTCTGATTGTATAAGTCATTTGTTGGTTTTAATCTGTTCATATCGATCAAAAAATAACAACATTGTCGATATAAATTTAAAGACACTTGTTTCTATCTTGTTCAAGGTTAAATTTGCATATAAATGAAGTATTTCTCAAGTTCAAACTGTTATCATCACTTGTTAGCTTCAGTCACATGTAATTGCAAAAGAGAAATGTGATTTGATCAATGATGGAATATCATTTGTAAAAAAACATACAGTTTTAATCAATCATGATTTGTCTGTGATGTGAGAGTAACTTAATCACATGTTTCAGATAGACTCTTCACATGCACCCTTCATCTCACTTAAATCCATACAAATCCATGATACATATCCATTCACGCTGTAACAGAGATGTCATAAAGTGTCATTTGCAGACAAATATATCACAATGATTTTTTTAAGATCCATTCGCATTTGTTGTATGATTCATCTTCCGCTAATGTAAAATTTGCAAATTGAAACTGTCTATCGAGAGAAATATGAATCTATTCAGAAGCAATGAATCCATTCAGAAGCAATGCAGAAAATTATTGGTTTTTGTCTGATATAAAATATCCATCTCCATTTAGTAGCAGACAATAGGTGCACTTTATTTTCAAACAGGCATCATACACTCAACATTTTGTGCAAATATGGGATTCCTTTTAAGTTCATATCAGATAAGTTGTTAGCATAAGTTGTGAAAACTACATTTACTTGTTGCATCTAATGTAGAACATGCCCATTTAGCAGCAGACAAGCACTTGTTGAGATGTTGGTTTGTTGATATAAATGTTCATCTATTCTGCATCAGATGACGGGTGCACTTTTTGAGACAGTCATATTGTGAGTAAAATCACTTGAGCAAATAGGTGATGGCTGTTTAATTCATATCACACGAAGTACTATGTATGCGTGTCATGTATGTTAAGTGTTTTTCACCACTTTTTCATTCATTCAATCCTAAGCAAGTATTTTATTTCTTTTATTCCTCAGCAAGTTTATCTAATGTTTATTTATTTCAGAGTTTTATATTTCTTTATAAACTTTTTCATTCATCCTTTAAAACTATTGAATTCATTTCGTTACCCCAATTTCTGTTGTTCATTCCTTTGCACATTTTTTATTTGTTAATTCTTTCACAACTGTTTCATTCATTCATTGTATTGTTGAATTCAATTTTTTAACCAATTTCAGTTGTTCATTCCTTGGCAACTTTTTTATTTGTTCATTCCTTCACAAATATTCCATTTGTTTTTTCCTTCGCAAACTGTAAATATTCATTTCTTCTTTCAACAATATTTTATTTATTCATTCCTTCCACCTATGTAAATTTGCCTGTTCTGCATTCCATTTCGCCTTGCACTGCTACCTGTTGCATATTACCTGTATATATCAAACATCTCCCATATGTATCATAATAGTGAATGACTACTTCAAATATCAAACTGTTCCAGTCAAAACCACTTATGATGTGTGTCCAAGGAAGAAGCCAGATGACGCTTGCTTGGTTAGCAGTACCAGATATCATATAACTGCAGTTTCCAATCAGTTCCCAAGTTAAATATAAGCTTTGTGCTCAACTCTGAGGGAGCTTATTACATAAGGCCAAGTCAAAAAATATAATAGTTTCTCCTCCAATTTTTTTTTAAAAGGAGGATGAGGGCAGGTTTGTTTGTTTTTGTTTTTACTTACCCTGTAAATACGGGACATCCTGTTTTTATCGGATATTTAAGATTTGAAATATGGGAAATCCTGCCAAGAGAACATTTCAAGATCGATCAAGAAGTGTAGATTATGAAATAACTCGGATTTTCAGTGAAATTTCGGGGGGGGGGAAAGAAAATTTGTAAAAAGAAAAAAACATTTTTGATGCGGTAGCCAAAACGCATGCACACGAGGACGAGAAACTATGAGATTTTTTTACTTGGCTCTAGCTGGCATAATCAGAATGATAATAATAGTTATACCTGAGCAAATTTTGCCCTATGTGTAGCAATTAACCTTCTCATGTGTATATCATTACACAAACAACAAGTGAAAGGCAATTTTAAATACACTGCTGTATAATGTTGATTCACAAACACTATACTAAATATTTTTCTTCAAATACACTGCTACAGGGTGTCCCAGGAAAAAAGCTTACAATCTTTGTGTGGCATGTAATTTTCTTTAATATAACAGATAGTCATAAAGTATGTAAAAGTTGCATTTTATAGCCCATGAATTGAACTTTCGGATACCATTTGTTTAATTTCAATCGGTAGGGTACAACCAAAGTTATGTTTTATCAAATATTTGGGTTACATTTTTAGAAATGAAATTTGACAAAAAATATGTTTGACATTTTTTCTTTACATTCCTCCACACATGCAAACTAGAAATATTGTGCAATATTGGCTGAAGTAGCAGACGCCACTTTGAAATGGGATCTCGGGAAATCAAGCCGATTAACCCATATCAAAATTCAATGCAAGGATACGTCATAATCTTGGAAGGGAAAAAAAGTAAAAACAAGAGCTATTAATTTATTTGACTGGGAAATGACAATATTTAACCTTTGTTTAACAAGTAAAAGAATAGGCCAGCTATTTACTGGTGTGAACCCTTAGTAGCCTATATGGCTCAAACAGGGGAGGGGCTGTGAAAATTAGGGCAGGGCAAAACAAAATTACAGCAAAAATGAAACAATAAAGATACTTATATCAACAAATGTCTGAAAATTTTCAATTATCTTCAAAACTTAAAATGAGTACATTGTCGAAAGACTTACAGTTAAGAAAAATTGTATCGCTTTTAATAAATTATACTACCATTTGTATTATACAGTTTGCAAATCAATTAAATATTTATCAAACTTTTGTCACTTCAAATACAATTTGATCTCCACAGGAGTTTTTTGCCAATCTGGACCATTCTGGCAATTGCCAATTGTGGCCATTCTGGCAATTGCCAATATGTGCACACAGAAATGGACACTGTTGTGCCCATTCTGGCAATAGCCAATTTGCGCCATTATGGCAAATGCCAGAATGGCTCAGATTGGCTGCTCAATGAACATTTGCCAATCTGGCCACAGCTGGCATTTGATCATTGGGCCCAAAGTGGCTGCCACCTGGGCTCATTATGGCAAAGTGCTATTCTCATGGTCGGCGAAACGTCACTTCCGGTAACTCGCGTCGTCACGTGACACGCTGGAGTGAAAACAATTTCGCTGGAGTGTGTGTACTACTGTGTTTTCGCTAGATATTAAAGTCTCATTTCTGGTTACAATTCTTGTCACTTTAGGTCCAAATTTTCACGATATTGTCTTGAAAATGTCATATGAGTATTCAGATAATTTAACTCGCGTCGCCCGTGAACGATACTTTGCCAAATTAGAGGCTGCTGGTTTGGAGCTGTGTCCATACAAAATAGAAGCAAGACGCTGGAATGACGACCCGACGAAATGGCCAGATGTGCAATATCCCGATATCTACTCTTATCTTGTTGAAACTCCAGGTATATATTTTAAATTATATAAATATTTCTTTGATATGTACATAATGTAGTAAATTAGCAGTTTCTCTGGGTTGCAAAATTCGGAAACATGATATGAGTCTATGACATCACATTTTACACATAGCAAATATCTTCATATAATCTAACATATTTGGTGCATCATCACAAGTGCATTAATTTTTGCCTTCAAATGATATTAAAACAATAAAAAACAGGCAACTGGTTGATTGCCTGATTCGTAAAAGTCACAGTCCACACATGTCATAAATGCTGAACAGGCTTTGACAAGTATCGAGATAGATGTAGATGTAGATGTAGATGATAATAATGTGCCAAAATAAAATTTATCATGATAAGCCGCGGATCCAGGGGGTAGCTGAAGGGGCGTGCGCCCCCCGTAAAATTGGCAAAATCCTGCAAAATCAGCCTAATTTGGTCAATTTTTTGTTACAAAAGCTGAAAAACACACCCTCCGCCGGCCCTGTAAAATTCAGATCCGAGATCTGCGACTTATCCACATACATATGGACTGAATGGAAAATGTGATACATACATGTACTGTAGTAATCAATATGATACTGATCATCTGATAATTTCTTTTTTGTATTTTCAGGAGTGTTCACTAAAGAGGCTATGAAGAATTACCGCTCACTTGAGGCCCACAACTACTTTGTTTCTGGTTGGGTTGACAAGGTGTACCACATCACAACAACGAGGGGATCTTTCCTTCTGAAAGCCGATGTCAAGCCATCACAGCGTATGAATGATTCGCCACATCATCCATGGGTGATAGTGCAGAAAGATGGAAGTGTAGTTTCGGCCCACTGCGACTGCATAGCTGGGTAGGTAACAGAATTATTCTAAATTGGAAATACAGTGGATACTCTTTACAACAAAGTTTCTGGGAACAGAAAAGTTGCTATAATCCAAAATTTTATAATTCAGGGTTTTAAAAAACAAATGTAAAAAGCTAAATGGTACAGGAAAAATATTGCCTATTAAGGGGGCTTTCCTTATATCAGATTTTGTTATAAAGAGTTTCTACTGTAATTTGTCATGGATCAGAAGCCAAAATTTACTTTTTCATAATTTGAGTCTTTGTCCTTGCTTTATTTTCTACTGAAAAACTGATTGAAAATTATTGATTACTAACACACAGGAACATTTGTGAAAGCATTGGAAAAAAGAAATAAGCCAATATCGGTATTGCATATTATGTCGAAGCAATTGCAAAAGCTACGAGGCTAAATCAAGGTTTAATCATATTTAAGGGAGCATGGTCCACGGTCCTTGTTCACAGAACTGATGTATGTGTATGAATTGAAATACATTGTATGTGCTGTTTTCACCATTAAAAACGGTTTAACTTGCGCATTAAACACGTAATATCCATACATGTCATTACTGAACAAAAAAAGAAGAGTGTGGCTAATGTCAAAATAATATTTTGTTTCAGAAGAATTTATAACCAGAAAATGTTTTGGGGGTATTTTCTTTAATGGAGAAATGTACTGTATTATATTCATAACTGTATTTCTTTTTGCATTTCAGACTGGGGGAATCATGTTCCCATGTAGCGGCCCTGTTGTTCAAGGTGGAGGCAGCAGTAAGACTTGGCTACACAAGAACCCTGTGTACTGACGTACCATGCATGTGGAACCGATGTTTCACCAAAAAGGTTGAGCCCGCCCCAGTTCACCGCATAGAGTTTTACGGCGAGAAAGCTAAGGACAAACTTAAAACAACCGGTAAGCAGCGGATTCGTCACCCCAAAAAGGCAACATCAATACAGCAGCAGTCCTTCTTGAAGATGCTGAATGAGAAGGCCCCAACATGCGTAGGACTCAGTAGTTTTGCCGATCATTGTGGCAAATTTGTTCAAGCTGATCCAGAACCACCACAGGACAAAAGTCTGCCAGTTAATTTAAGAACCTTTTATGATCCAAACGCTAAGACACATGAATTGGATAATGTACGCGAAGTTGCCATAGCAACATTAAATGCTACTACACCGGTCCAGGTGGAGTATTTGAAAGAATGCACCACAAAGCAATCAGATTCACCAGTTTGGCACGAAATGAGACTAGGACGGATAACATCATCAAATGTGCATTCAGTTTTGCATACGTCGCAGGACAAACCAGCACCATCAGTGATTAAGAAAGTTTGTATGCCAAGCAGAGACTTGACAAGAGTGCCAGCAATTCAATGGGGGAAGACTAACGAAGCAACGGCAATTCGTCAATATTTGTTACATATGGAGAAAGAACATAGGAACTTGAAAGTTTCTCAAACCGGTCTTTGGCTGGAGAAGGATTTGAAATTCCTTGGTGCTTCACCCGACTCGCTAGTTAGCTGTGAGTGTTGTGGGTCAGGTGTCGTAGAGGTGAAGTGCCCATATAAGCACAAAGATGGCAACATTCAGGACATATTGGCAGCCAAGGATAGCTGCATCCAATGTATTGATAATGGCCCAAAGCTAAAGCGTTCTCATCAGTATTATAGCCAATTGCAGATGCAAATGTTTGTGTGTGACACAAAATTTGGAGATTTTGTGCTTTGGACTTTAAATACTACTATTATTATTCGAGTTCAACGTGATGACTCTTTTATCAGTGAGATATTAGACAAAGTGCCACGCTTCTGGTACAGGCACTGTTTGCCTGAACTCTTGACACGAAATTTAGAGTTAAGTATCAGAGACAGAGAGACAAACACTGCCGATGAGACATACCAGTACTGCATCTGCAAAGAGAACCAAGGTGGAGAAATGATCGGGTGTGACAACCCAGACTGCAGAGTCAAGTGGTTCCATATGAGTTGCATCAAAATGAAACGTGCGCCCAAGAAAGATTGGCTTTGCAAATCGTGCAGGAGATGAACTCAAAAAAATTTAAAAGACTTTAAATTAATTTAGGGAAAGAGGGGTATACACTAAACATATACAGGCATGAGAATTTTCAGTTTTTTAAAGGAATTCAGTTTTTTTGGTTGCCAAAATGTATGTGTTTTCATTTATTTTCAACCTATTTTAGATCGTTTTTGCCTAATTTCACACATTTTTTCAGTTTTTCTCACCACTTTCAGTTTTTTCATGATAGGTCAATTCTCATGCCTGCATATAAGCAGAGAAGCTTTAAATAACCTTTGTTAAGTATCCTTCGTGCAGTGAGGTGATCTATTATTCTTTCTCCTCATGATTGCTTAGATTTCCCATAGGGTGCATCTTTAAAATTCAAATTCCCCTCATCTTTTCAAAACAGGAGATGAACCGCTATCTTGGCGACAGTTTGTCATGATTACACCATCTCGTTTATAATTTTTGTGTTTTACTGTTAAAGCCTTGACAATGAATTTGACATTGAAAATTAAAAAATCACAAGTACTGTAGGGGCTTAAATCTAAGTATTTTGGTAGACTTTCACAATCAACAAGAGACTAATAAAAATAATGCCTACACATAGGCAAGTTTTCTTACAATGAACCTATGATGTATAATTGTTGATGGTGATGGAAAAAATAATGAGACATAATTTAACAAACAACATTTCATTCTTTTCATATATTTCTTGCATGTCTGTGAACCATTTAATCTTAAAGGTAGGCATTCAAATCTTAAAATTATCCAGTAATTCAGCACTTTTTGACGGACGTTTAAAAATTTACAAGGGTATTAAGAAAGATATGCGCTTTCATGTGGTATTAAAATTATCCAGTAATTCAGCACTTTTTGACGGACGTTTAAAAATTTACAAGGGTATTAAGAAAGATATGCGCTTTCATGTGGTATCAAAATCTCCAATTTGATTGTGCGTGTGGAAAGTAATTGGAATACACACCTTTAATTCAATTTCTAGACTCTTGTAACATGTATTTAAATTTATATGAAATAAAGTCTTGTTTGATTATCCATATGTAAGTCTACTTTTTACTGCATTATTTACTTGTCAGCACATTTGAGCACAACACTTTCTCCCAGATTCACCAAGGAAGAGCACACTTTGATTATCTTGTCAATACGAGCGAGTTGAAGATCCATGGATTCATCTTTGATTGATTTTATGAAGTTAATTGGTAATGGTCCTTCCAAAATTTTGTAGCGGTTTTTCAACAATCCTATTACTCGTTCAATGTGTATACGTATAGGCGCTGACAATTGCGTTTTGCCTTTTGTAAAAGCAGGTATAATGAACTCTGCACCAGTTTCCATAACAAATTCTTCCTGGACTTGAAACCCTCTATCTGCGAGTATCTGGTCTCTTGGTGAGTGAATGTTGCTACTAATAAAACCTGACTTCTTTATAAGTTCTACATCACTGACGCGGCCTCCCCATGCAGTTGAAATAAATGATATTGAGCCTAAAGGCGTACACCCTATGAACACTTTCACAGTGTTGTGTTTTTTGTAGTTACTATTGTAAGTTTGTGCTCTGGCCTTCAGTTTTTTTGCTTGGTCAATAAAAATTTCGAAGCAGTCCACAATACAAGTGAGTCTGGGAAAAACGCTTTTAAAAACAGGAGGCAGCGTCTTGCGTGCAGTTTCAGTATCCGGAGCTCTTATCAAAAACGCAAGGTTGACATGCATATTGTCTATCCATTTCCAAAAAATATCAATAAGGGTAGTCTTTGCTACACCAGTATGTATTGCCAAAAATTCAAATGTTACACCCGTACGCAACTTGATGAGGGTGACAAAGAACTGATTAATGGGCGGCATAATATTTCTGTGTAATCGTACAGATGGCAAGAAAGGTAACAGAAAGTTTAAAGTTGTCATAAAAACGGTCCAAGTCAAACCAGTACTTGATTTGCATTTGTTATCATTGTCGCGCACAGAACCGGCAGTGAATGAAGCTCTCTCCACTTTCTCCTCAGTTTCTTTCAGCTTTCTGAGCGCTTCATCTCTTTCAGCTCGCAAAGCATCCATTTCATTGTACAACATAGTCCTCTCACTGGGTGCCACTGGTGTGGCGAGTGAAAATGATTGCTCTTGCGATGTACATGGTGTAGCTACATGTAGACTAACTAACGCGTCAGCTGCCAACAATTCATTGCCTTTAGATGGAGTTTCATAACTTGCACTAGGCTTGTCAGAACTTGCACTGGGTGAATCAGTATTTTCATAAGTGAGTTTCCGTCTCTTGACAGCACTGTTGTATCTGGCCATCTTCTTCTCGGAGACTGCGCTGTCACTAAGCTTGTGCTTGAAAATAGTAGGCACATAATCTGGATGCGCAGGATCAGCATGGTTAGGTTTACCTGAAAAATATAAACATGTGGAAATTAATTTATAGAGCACGGTCAGCATTAAAGAAGTCAATATACTGTTAGGCCAAAAAAAAAATGTCTCAGCTTACTCAAGGTCAAAACCCTAAGCGCTATGTTTTTTATTTTTTTAAAGTAAAAAATGGCTACGCAGATGCGGAAATACTCAGACTAATTTTTTTTATTGCATTTTTCGGCCACTTTTTGTTTTTCGTGGCTGTTTAACCTTTTTTCCAGTAGTAGGAAAAAAAGATGGGAAAAAAAATGAAAATCTCTCAAAAAAACAAAGAAATGCACAAAATTTAGACTTAGCTGAGACAGACCATTTTTTTCTTTGGCCTTTAGATTTAATTCATGAACACATGCCAGTAGAAATAATATGTAGTCGTTGAAGTTTGATGCGATATCTGAGGTTCATGAATTAAATCTACAAACAATAGTTCATAACATTGAACGAATAGGCTACAACTCGGGAGCAAAAATATTCTGTAAACATGATTAAAATTATACGAAATGTGACCCATGATACATGAACGAAGAACATTTGTTAATTTTAGAATGTGGATTTAATATACAAATAAAAAGTACAGACTAGTCTAACATGGCAATACCATGTAAGCTTAATCATTGACATGATGAAATGAATGCAGTCACCCACTCAATGCCAATGGGTCATGTTTTTTGTTTGGCAGCATGCCTCTGTGATTGAACATCTCTCACTGTCACAGCTATTTAATTTCATTAGGACAAGGTACATATTTTTGAAATCTAGTTTTAACTAGTTTTAGTTAGATTTTTCACATTTTTAATTAAAACCAGAGTCATTTACCTACCATTTATGAAATGTTCACCGCATATTCTTGCATTCGGTGACGGCTGCCATTCAGTACCATCTCGGTTCAACTTTTTCAGAGAAATGGTCCAACGTTTTCGTCGCTCAACAGCTCGCGGAAATCTGTGAAAAGATGGTTTCTTTCCTGTCATGAGTGTATGATTTGTGCATCCAACTGCTTCACAATTACCAGGCATTTTATTATTAAAAAGTAAAAACAAATCTACAAAATGACGATATAACCTGTATCACGCAATACAACACACACACTCCAGTGGGTTTGTTTTCACTCCAGCGTCGTCGTCGATGCTTTTATAGGTCAAAGGTCGCGGAAATACCCGGATGTCCGACCGTGAGAATAAAGTTATGTTTTTAATATTTTTTTCAATTTTGACCAAAATAGAATATTTTGGTGGTTCCCGTGATGGTGGTTCCCGAGTGTTTTCTTTTGGCTCCATTACAATAACATAATACATGATACATTATATGTATTTGAGGTCTAAAACCCTAGAGCAACA
>JXSR01S033603.1:54405-66975 GCA_000969725.1 Ophiothrix spiculata
TGTTCATTGAGCAGCCAATCTGAGCCATTCTGGCATTTGCCATAATGGCGCAAATTGGCTATTGCCAGAATGGGCACAACAGTGTCCATTTCTGTGTGCACATATTGGCAATTGCCAGAATGGCCACAATTGGCAATTGCCAGAATGGCCACAATTGGCAATTGCCAGAATGGTCCAGATTGGCAAAAATCTCCTGTGTCACTAAGATTTTAAGTGTGTTTTATTATTTAAGATTTGTTGTATAACTCACATATATAGAGGTGATACATTTACAGGTTTTGAGACTTTTTCTAAGAAATGAATATTTCAAAATGTGACTTTCTATGACTCAAATCAAAATTTGTTTCCTAAATATCTTTTTGGGCTGTACAGTGTGTCCGAGAAAAAAGGAAACCGAGATTTATAACCTCTGTTCTTTAACACGGTTGAATGATTTGGAATACTGTTTTGCTAGATTAATGCACCTCTTTCCAACAATACCAAATATTCCTACGTTGTTTACATGTTGAGTAATTACGAAAAATTTCATGAATTGCTCATTTTATGCCTATGCACCACTTTTTGGTAAAATTAACTTCTTGCTCATGATGTACTTGAAGCCGTCTTGCTATAAGGACTCCTTTAGGACACATTTTTGGATGACTGAACATCGGATTGTTCCTAGATTTAGATGACTGAACTCAGGAGAGTGTGACTGAACACAGGAAAGGTGTTTTTTTTTATTTGTTTCCTATTTGAGCTATGGAAAATCTAATCCCAAAATTGAATTTCAAACCATTCATCAGCTTGACATCGCATGTTTGTTAATACATGTTTAATTTAAATTGCAAGATGCAGTTCACCGTTTAACTAAGCAGCATGTTTTCCTTGTTACTGCATGAATGAGAATAGGTAGAGCCTTCAGGAAGTTGATGTTATTTCCGAAGGGAGATTTACTGTAGGGCTACCTTAAAATCAAAGTCTTCAAAACTCCACCAAAATGGCACCAAGAGACATCAACGATCTTTGTGACAAGAATTTTACAGAGGTGGATTCATTGAGAAGGCAAAGAGCATTTATCCGTAATGTTGTCAGAGCAATACATAACAGAGCAGAGGCATGACTTGTGTACGACGCAAGCAGTTGAGGGACAATATTAGGGGGAAAAAAAGTGACAAGGCCTTTTTTCAATTTTGGTACAAAGCCACATTTAGTAAAATGTCTTTAAATATGTTAAACTTGAAAATTGCTTGGTTTGTGTGACCGATTTGGATATCATTTTGAAGTGAAGGTACAAATGAAAATATTTAGCATGGACTTCATAAATGAATCAACCATGTCCAAGAGGGAGCAAATCTCGGTTTCCTTTTTTCTCGTACACCTTGTATAGCTCGGCTCATAGACAGGACAACCCTTTCTTGAAATTTCATTTAGAATCTAAAATACACTTATGAAATACTCTTTCTTAATATCTCACATTGTTCTCTATAAGTAAAATATTCAGGATGCTCTATAGAATTTTCTTAATTTGATGTATGATTCCAGTCCAGAGGGATTTTCTTAGAACTGCAATTTATGACACTTTTATAATCCTATTAGGCCAGATGGAAATACATTAAATTTTTGTTTCTAATAATAGTGTTCAGATTTCTGGAAGGGAAAGATTTTTAATTGTTTTTACAAGAATTCAACTCTAATTTTAAATGGATCCCATTCTTACAAGTTGCAGGTTTCTTTCTTTTAATGTCATACCAAACAGCAAGTCCCCTAGGTTTAATTACACTTGAAGCATATATATAACATTGTTTAGTGTGAATCCTTTAATTTGAATCCCATATTTGGTATTGTACTGTAATTATATAAAATACCAGCTGTACGAGTATATCATCTGCAAATTTTGAAAATTTGTCATCTGTAAGAAAAAACTGGTGGATTGAATCCCTTTGTTTAATCACCTTTTATCATGTGAACTGTCGTACTCAACAAGTCAGATAGTTATATAGTATTTCCTGATCATGGTTTGAAATTCTTGAGAACTTGCAGGTGGAAATTATGCTATGTTCACACGTAGGCATATAGTGATGACTGCCTACGAGCCGATTACAAATGTGAACGCAATTAGAAAGTGTCTCTGTTGTGGCTAAAAGTGATTTCAAGTCACATTCTGGATATAGCTGGCTCACGAACCATTAGAGTTTAATGCGTATTTGTGTTCATGTGTGAATGTTGACTTGCTCCTAACTGTTCTCAACTTGCGTGCATATTAGGCACAAGCAGTCACATATCGTGTAATTGAGTAAACAACTATCCTTGGAAATCAATCAATCAATATCAATATCAAGTTTATTTCAATATCATAAAATAACATAGACATAGACATCAAAACATTATCAACATAATAAAAAACTAAACAAACAAAAGGCTGTCCTGAAACAGTTATCCCCAAAAAAAACGCTAAGTAGGGCCTACATTTCACATCAAAAAATACAAGCACAAAACTATAAAATAAAGCAACATAAACGACCAAAGCCAAACAAAACTTAGTTATAGCAATCAAGTAAAGTGTTTTTCATAACCAATCTAAAATGTTTAACAGTTTCTAACTCTTTCAATTTCTTGTTAAGGGAATTCCAAAGAATGGGTCCAGTAATTCTGATCGCTTTGTCAGCAAACATTTTTTTAGCGTTATATATACTATAATTTTGTGAATTTCTTGTTTGATAGTTATGAATTTGGCTATGTTTACAAAAGTACTCGGCAAAGGTTTCTGGAAGCTGTTTTGTTTGGTGCTTGTACATAAAGATTCCCAGTTCAAGTTTAAAAGAATCATATACATTTAGAATTTTATGTTTTTTTAATAGTGGGCCGGTATAGCATCTGTAATGTTCATGAGAAACAGTCCTTATAGCCCATTTTTGTAACTTGAGAACCTTATTTAAATATATTTTACAAGTATTGCCCCAGATTAAAATGCCATAATTAGTATATTGTAGAACCAGTGTACAGTATAGGGAACATAATAAAGTATTCCGAAAAAGAAACTGGTACACTTTGGTTTGGTTCTATACTGCTCAAATTATATAGTTACAAGCCCAAAATAATTGTACATAATGTAAATTGATATGTTTTCTGTTTTATTGGTACAAAAAATCTTTCAAAATCCGAAAATATCCCGCTTATCGAGCGAAGTAAAGAATTTTGGTAAGGCAACTAAAGTTACCAATTTTGAAGGCTACGGTGAAACATCCCTAGCGGAAACCGTAGCACATAACACCCCAAGCTAGCCCGTACCAATTACTGCTTTACTCCCTCTTAGTCATGGAGAAGCGGACTTTTCAAACTCAAAAGTATACGCATGGAAGGAGAATATGAATGGATGAGAGCCTAATTAAGATGTTCAAGAAAGGTGTTGAACAGTTTGGTTAAAGGAGAACAATCTTTCCAAAGAGTTATATGAACAAAGATTTTAATTTTAAGCACCAGTGCAATATTTCCACTTGAAATTATGTGAAGCAACAACATGGTTATTTTGAATGTTTATCCAGTGCAATTGTTTTTGACTTTTAGTCATCTTGAGTTGATAAAGTGTATTTATTAAAGAGTTTTATCCGAGTTTTATCTGAATCATCTCATGATCTTATCTATTGTCTGTTCAACTTGGGATTCCTAATCAAATAGCGAGCTAAGTGTTATACGGCATAAAATATTGATGCAGCTTGGAATCGATATATCCTGCGGTAGTTACGGGGTATTGAGCAATCATGGTATGCGCATTGTTGTCGCGTTGTGTTCAAAATTGGTATCTTTAGTTGCCTTACCAAAATTCTTTACTTCGCTCGATAAGCGGAATATTTTTGGATTTTGAAAGTTTTTCTGTACCGATAAAACAGGAAACATATCAATTTACATTATGTGCAATTATTTTGGGCTTGTAACAATATAATTTGAGTAGTATAGAACCAAACCAAAGTGTACCAGTTTCTTTTTCGGAATACTTTATATATCCAGGTACATAATGTTTCAATTTAGTTAGCATTCCAACATTTCTAGATATTGTTTTCGATATTGCATCTATATGATTTTTCCATGTAAGGTTTTCATCTATAATAATACCTAGAAATTTTGTAGAATTAACCCTTTCCAATGATACACTATCCAAAATGACATTGATAACTTTTTTACTTAATTGGTCATCATTAATCATACTGTCAGCAATATCGGAAACACCGTCACTATGAATATTGCAATTTTTGGTTTTTACATCTATATATTTACCAGTAGTATGTGATGTTCCCAAGATCATATAATTAGTTTTATTTGCATTAACAGACAGTTTGTTTGTTTTGAACCAGTTGGTAATTTCATGCAATTCATTATTAATACATTCCATTTTGGATGAAATATCAGGATGCGAATATAATAAAGTTGTATCGTCAGCAAAAAGAATGATGTCAAACAAGGATGTTGTTTTTGTAATATGATTTACATAAAGAATAAATAGCAAAGGACCTAATATAGAACCTTGGGAACACCACATTTAATTTCTTTATAGTCAGAATTACACGATTGATATCTAACAAACTGTTCTCTCAAACCATTTGTACACGATGCCCCGGAAGCCATTATATTCTAATTTGTACAATAATATTTCATGATCAATCGTATCAAAAGCTTTGGACAAATCAAGGAAAATTCCAAGCGTGCTATCGTTTTTGTCCACAGCTTGAGTTACACAGCTTGAGTTACTTTATCAAGTTGTCTTAACTAATTTATCACATTATACTGCATAAATGATAGTATTTTATTTACATGAAACCAATTATTTCTTCTCATAAGGAAACCTTACGAATAGCCTTCTTGAGTCCCCTAGGTCTAATTATGTTGTATTCATTAGGTCTTGGTGGTATAATTTGCCATAACATCGTTGGCGGTAATTTCCCGTGCCTTATTTGTATATTCACCAAGGGCTGTGTGTCTTCCTCCCCATCTTCATCATCACTATGGTAATAATCCTCTTGTGCAAGGCTGACATCCTGTTCTTGTTCCCAAGTGCTATATCTGCTGAATACCATATTTGCACATAGTACCAAAAGTAGTAATGTCAACCCTAGGAGTAAATATATAATAGCCATCATGCATTTGTTGTTTCGATTTGATTAGGAAATAAATCACACTTTGGATGTACAATTCCTAGAAACTCCTACTGCAAAATGATGACCTCTTTTACAAGGTAGCAAGTTCTTCTGTAGTAATGAATCCATTTACTTCAACTGCATAATTGCAACAGAAAGATATGATTTATTCAAATACCAAAATCTCTCATCTGTAAGGTACATGTAGATGTACTATTCCAAAAAAATCTTATAATAGAATGTGCACTTCTTGTATAGTCTGTCAATAAATTGAGTACTTCATAATCGCAACTGATTAGCTAGTTATTTGCTAGCTATGTTCAATAAGATAATTGCAATATAAGAAGAATATATACAGTTCCAAGAAACTCTATAATAGATTGTTTCTGGTACAAGGTAAAATTTGCCAGCAGATTGAGCTTTCCTCAGGTTTCACTGATTAGTAAGTCATCTTTATGCTTTTCTTCAATCTCATAATTGTGAGAGAAAAATTAATTTCTTTTAACTTTGAAATCTGATATGCATGCAAACCAGAAAATAACAGCAAAATGCCAACTTCTTGACAAAGTAATATATGTAAGTAGTGTTAGTGTATGTCCATTATATTATCCAATTACATAATCACAAGAAAAAACTGATTTCTGTCAGTAGTAAATTTGTTGCGTATGAAAGATTACTATTCCGACACATTTTTGTTGTAGAATGTGTAACAATACAATCTGCCTTGGTCTAAGTTAAATTTAAAATGGACTGAATAATTCCCAGGTTCCACTGATTATAAATTTACTTGCTTCTCTTTCAGTGAAATAATTGCTGAAAATTAATATTGTTTCGTTTACACTTATATACAATATGTAAATATAATTCTCCAAGACAAGAAGCTCTTATCGCAGGATGAAAGTAGTGCAAAGTAAAATATGGCAATCTCTGGAGTGTATATCAGGTTTCACTGAAGTCATATGCTGATTATTATCCAAATTTGACATTGGCTGTTGACTTAATATATTTAATCAAATATCTTAGCAAGACAGATGTTATCCTTTTATTACACTTAACGAATCAATTTATTTCAGTTGCTTAATTGCAAAAAAATATATATGATTTCCTTCATTACTGAAATCTCATGCATATGAATAACGTACTATTTCAAAACAATTAGCAGAATGTTTGCTTGCTGTATGTATTAAACTTGTCAATAGATGGGGTATTCCTCTGATTAATACTTATCTTTAGATGTAATTATAGAAAAGAATATGATTTCTTTTACAATAAAATATCATCTACAAGAAAAATGTGCTACAAGAAACTGTAAATCAGCTTCTTTAATTTATGCTTCTTGTGCAATGTTCAAAGCTACAAGTGGGTAGTGTATATTTCTGGTTCCAATGATAGGATTTATTCATGTACTTGCTTATCTGTTCAATCATATAATTGTAAGAGTAGAAAAATACTTGTTTTACACTTAAATATCATGAATATCTTACATTTGAAAGATAGGTTATTCCAAAACTCTCCTGACAGAATAGTGTTTGCTTCTATAAAGTTCTTCCACAGGTGTAAAAGATTGAATGTATCCCGAATTCCCCTGATTATCAAGTCGTTTATTGGCTAATATATCATCACGTAATTGTGTAATAGATAAATATGTAAGAATGCAAGATGTCCAATTCCAAGAAATATATACTGCAAGTTGTTTACTTCTTGTACATGGTAATTATCTGCTAGTGACTTCTTATTTCTCCGGTGCTAATATGAACTCGTAACAATTCATGTTCAATCTCACAATTGCAAGGGGAAAATTTAATTTCATTAAAACTAAATGTAGCATAATTCCAGAAACTCTAGATAATTAAAGAAGTGTAGTCCTTGTATAATATGTCACTAAGATATGAGTATTTCCCACATTATGATGATTGAAAACATTTTTGTGGCTTCTGTTTACAATTTGAGAGAAGTTTGGTTTATTTTTCTGGCTTCTGTTTACAATTTGAGAGAAGTTTGGTTTACTAAACGCTGAAGTATGACTTAAGGTGGATGCACTTTCCAAGACAGTGTTACAGCAAAATTCTTGTATAGAGCAGATCTGCCAATGTGTGTCAAGTATTTTCCATCTTCTGATTGCAAAGTCATTTGCTTGTGTATCTCCTCATATCAACCAAAAAATACAACATTGTCATTAGAAAAGATGTGCAATTTAAAGACACTTGTTTCTATTTTGTACAAGGTTAAATTTGCATATAAATTAAATATTTTTCAAGTTCAACTGTTATCATCACTTGTAAGCTTAAGTCACATGTAATTTGCAAACGAGAAATGTGATTTGATCAGTGATGGAGTGTCATGTGTAAAAAAAAACATACAATTTTAATCAATCACGATTTGTCTGTGTTGAGAGTGTAACTTAATCACATGTTTCATATAGACTCTTCACATGCACCCTTCATCTCACTTAAATCCATACAAATCCATGATACATATCCATTCAAGCTGTAACAGAGATGTCATAAAGTGTCATTTGCAGACAAATATATAACAATGAATTTTTTTTAAGATCCATTCGCATTTGTTGTATGATACATCTTCTGATAATGTAAAATTTGCAAATTGAAACTGTCTATCGAGAGAATGCAGAAAATTATTGGTTTTTGTCTGATATAAAATATCCATCTCCATTTAGTAGCAGACAATAGGTGCACTTTATTTTCAAACAGGCATCATACACTCAACATTTTGTGCAAATATGGGATTCCTTTTAAGTTCATATCAGTTAAGTTGTTAGCATAAGTTGTGAAAACTACATTTACTTTTGTTGCATCTAATGTAGAACATGCCCATTTAGCAGCAGACAAGCACTTGTTGAGATGTTGGTTTGTTGATATAAATGTTCATCTATTCTGCATCGGATGACGGGTGCACTTTTTGAGACAGTCATATTTTGAGTAAAATCACTTGAGCAAATAGGTGATGGCTGTTTAATTCACATCACACGAAGTACTATGTATGCGTGTCATGTATGTTAAGTGTCTTTTCACCACTTTTTCATTCATTCAATCCTAAGCAAGTATTTTATTTCTTTTATTCCTCAGCAAGTTTATCTAATGTTTATTTATTTCCGAGTTTTATATTTCTTTGTAAACTTTTTCATTCATCCGTTACAACTGTTGAATTCATTTCGTTACCCCAATTTCAGTTGTTCATTCCTTTGCACATTTTTTATTTGTTAATTCTTTCACAACTGTTTCATTCATTCATTGTATTGTTGAATTCAATTTTTTAATCAATTTCATTTGTTTGTTCCTTGGCAGGTTTTTCATTTGTTCATTCCTTCACAAATATTCCACTTGTTTTTTCCTTCGCAAACTCTTTTATTCATTCCTTCTTTCAACAATATTTTATCTATTCATTCCTTCCATCTGTGTAAATTTGCCCGTTCTGCATTCCATTTTGCCTTGCACTGTTACCTGTTGCATATTACCTATATATATCAAACATCTCCCATATGTATCATAATAGTGAATGACTACTTCAAATATCAAACTGTTCCATTCAAAACCACTTATGATGTGTGTCCAAGGAAGACGCCGGATGACGCTTACTTGGGTAGCAGTACCAGATATCATATACCTGCAATTTCCAATCAGTTCCCAAGTTAAATATAAGCTTTGTGCTCAACTCTGAGGGAGCTTATTACATAAGGCCAAGTAAAAAAATATAAGAGTTTCTCCTCCAAATTTTTTGAAAAAAGGAGGATGAGGGCAGGTTTTGGTTTTTTTACTTACCCTGTAAATATGGGAAATCCTGTTTTTATCGGATATTTAAGAGTTGAAATATGGGAAATCCCGCCTAGAGAACATTTCAAGATCGTTCAAGAAGTGTAGATTATGAAATAACTCGGATTTTCAGTGAAATTTTTTGGGGAAAAGAAAATTTGTAAAAAGAAAAAAAAAATTTTGATGCGGCAGCCAAAACGCATGGGCATGAGGACAAGAAACTATTATATATTTTTACTTGGCCCTAGCTGGCATAATCAGAATGATAATAATAGTTATACCTGAGCAAATTTTGCCCCATGTGTAGCAATTAACCTTTTCATGTGTATATCACCACACAAACAACAAGTGAAAGGCAATTTTAAATACACTGCTGTATATGTTGATTCACAAACACTACACTAAATATTTTCTTAAATAAACTGCTACAGGGTGTCCCAGAAAAAACCTTACAATCTTTATGTAGCTTGTAATTTTCTTGGGTTTAATAGATCGTCATAAAGTATTAAATGTTGCATTTTATAATAAGCCCATGAATTGAACTTTCTGATACCATTTGTTTAATTTCAATCAGTAGTGTACAACAAAGTTATGTTTTATCAAATATTTGGGTAGATTTTTGTCTGGTCCAATTTCATGATTATTGACCATAAAGTAGGGATGTTTCTGAATGGAATAAAAATTGGGTCACTTGGAAAATTTATCATATCTGTCTTATTTTTGCATCAAATTTGTTCATTTTTTTCAGCACAGATAAAAGACCTTACACACAATAAATTTGTAAACATTGTTACGGTTGAGTGAGCAGATCAATCACAATACTCAATAGAACTTCATCCAAGGGGAACTTGAACGTGAAGTTGTATCAGAAAATTTTTGACAAAGCATAACTTTTGTTAGCAACATATTTAAATGAAACAAACAGTACCTGAAAGTTCAATTCATTGGCTATCAAATACAACCTTTACATACTTTCTAACTATCCGTTAAACCCAAGAAAATTACACACAAATATTGTAGGGTTTTTTTTTGGAACATCCTGTATATTTTACAACTGTTGACTTCACTAAATGTCATGCAAAGATCTTGGATGCACAGAGACTATTAGCATTCTAAAAATACAGGGGAGGAGGTACTCAACTTTGGTTTAGGCTGGGACATGTTGACAGAAAATTTAAGTGCCATCCTCAAAAATACCCATTTTCTAGAAAAGGGGAACCCACCCATGAACCAGAATGTCTAAAGTTTTAGTCAAGTTTATATAAAATGTTTTTGAGGTTTTATGCAAAAATGATTAAATTTGAGCCATTTGGACACATTTTGAGAAATGGACCCACCAAACTATCAAATTTTGCACCTATTTAAATAACAGATTTTGCAAAGAAAAAATGACTGATTGAGATACCAGAAAGCCTGATTTGGTACCCAACATGTCCCTTAACCACTTCTAAATAGGAGCCCTGTGCTTAAAATACAATCAGATTGGCTAGAATCATGAAAGACTATTTTTGGACTATATGTGATTTTTGACTGTTAGGATTAAACAATTATTTATTTGGATGTTGTGTGACTAAACTTGTGTAATTCAACATGAGCACTGCGCTACTTCCGTCATGAGGAATATATGAACAGTGGCGTAGCTAGAGGGGGGCCAGGGCGCCCCCCCCCCCCCCCCCCCCCATTACTGACTGTCCGTCGGTTAAAAAAGCGCCCGTCGGTAAAGTTGAGCGGACCGACCTGTGGCTGGTCGGCGATACCGCATAAACAGTTGATCGGTCAGAGCAGGTGGCCTACGCTGCCTGCTAATGTCGGTTTCTGCAAAAACTACCTCTTATAGATGATTTATTTTCACAGCATTTTGGCACCATTATAACTACATAAATCCAAAAATGTTTCAATTAGCCTTCCTGCAGTGTGTCAAATAGCCAAAACCCGGAGCTTCCGGGGGCACCCTAAGGCTCCGCTTACTTTATTCACTCCGCTCGCATGGTCAATACCTACAATTCTGTCGGTTCGTCTTCATATTGTGGCCCCCCACTTTCGAAAACCTTGCTACGCCACTGTATATGAATACTCACAAGCAGGCCATCTTTCACTGTTTTGTAACCATTTTGTTGTCTGTACAAACAAACCAATCATCTAAAGATAGATGGAGCAGGTGTTATCGTTCTCTATAGAGCTTCTTGGCCCGCTTCTTGGAGAGCGGGTGATTGTTGATTGATAACAGAGAGAGAAAACAAGAAATGATACAACATTTTATTTTTACCGGCAGGGGGTTCTCAAATACCAACAGTGACAAGGTACTCTCTGTTCACATACATATAATGTCTGTAATGATCCCGGGGGGACTACTTAGTACAAACGGGGTTATGGGGATGTGCCACAAATTTGACCAATCTACATTTGGTCAAACAGGTTTTTTTTTTTATTGCTGAGATTTATAGAATCATGATAAGTTAAAAGTGTAGAAAGATTATTTTTATTAATTTTTAAAACCCATTGGGGTCATTTTGATGAATATTCCAATCAACACTGTGTTTGTTGTACTTGTAGTTTTTACAAATCTTGTTTTAGTAAATTTGATAAACAGCTGGTTGTCATGCTATTTTTTTTCAAATTTTGAGGTACAATGAAAAAACAAGTTTCACAAGGTTTACACAATTAGGTGAAAGTGTATTATCATATATTTTGACATTTTCAAGTCATCTTTGCAAAATTTATTCTATATGAAAAGGTGATTCTTTAGGCCCCCCCCCCCTTTCTCCCGAGAAATATAAATATTTCTCTGTTTACTCTTGAGGCACTCTTAGCTTGATATTTGATAATTCACAAATTCCTGGAAACATCTTCATTCTTGAATATAGGTCATCTATTACAGCCAGATGTAAAAAGAATGTTGTGTAACGTCTACAAAGGTTGAGTGACAATCAAATTGTTGTTATAGTTTTTCACAAGGGCATTTTCAAACCCTCAAAGTGTTGTATGTCTTTTAAGATTTTAATATGTAACTTAAGTATATTCCAAAAAAATGCTTATATTTCAGCAATACAGTACAGATACAAACAAAATCAAGAGAAAAGTGAACCTTCCCAAAAGCACTACATAATAATTTTCTCTGGTGGCCAAATTTACAAACTGACACTTGTTATGAAGTACCATGTATGACTGGAGCCTGGAGGAAAAGACATTTTCTTGACCTGGAATCTCACTGGCATTTCATTATTTTTATTCCTGTGCAATTATTTGCACCAACTCAAAGTAGACTACATTTGCTTCAAAGTCACTTTTGAAATGCATCTTGTGTAATTGTATGGTGTTTTGAATCAGATGTTGATCACTCATAACCCTTTTCAGCCGTATGCCATATCATACAGCATGCCTATTTTTTTTTTGTGTGTGTGTGTGCCAAACTAGAATTGAAACAAGTTTTCAAAGCAAAAAGTGTGCAAGGTATCTCACAAGATATCTAACGTTGAAATTTTGGTAATTAAGATGTAATGATTTTAGCTTGAAAAAAGGCTGCCCATACTACATCAAAGTTGAAGCAAATCTGAGTGAGTTAAATAGACCGTTCTGACTACAACACAAGCTGAAACATTTAAGTAAATTTCTTGAACTGTAAGAAACATATATGATTGTTATTCTTTAAATATCAGTTTATGCCTTTAGAATTTCAATTACAGATGGGG
>JXSR01S033603.1:81010-98172 GCA_000969725.1 Ophiothrix spiculata
TGCATTATCTTTGTTTTCAGCTTTTTGTGTTTTGAAAGAACCAGATCAAAAAGATCGTTATCATTGAAGAGTCAACCCATTGCGCAAAATATTGTTATACCGTTAACTGAAATCACCAAAATGGACAAGGTAGGATAAGTATAATTAATTTAAAAACAGTGGACCAAATGTGACCCACCATATTGAAAGGTACTTTAATCAAAAAATCATAACTGATATTTTGGACTCATCTGAAAGCTGAGATTTTAAGCTTTAAAATGACACCGTACAAAGTTACAACCAAATTGGTAAAATGCATGTGCTGATTTGGAAAACCATAGTTCTGAGAAAACCAAGTTTAAAGTACAGACTGTCCACGAATGATTTATACCCGGCTATCTGATTTATTTGTGGACCAATGGGTACGGTTTTAGTCAAATCTTGTTGATTTTCAAGTTAAACAAGTCTTTAAGTTTCTGAAGAATTTTGAATTTTTCAAATCGCATGTTCCTGTGAAAAGTTATAGAGATTTTTCCAAACAGGGTATATTTTTCAATTTTGTAATCAGAGAAATTATTGAACTTTTAATTAAAACTGACTATACTGAAACCTTCCTTTACTTTTCCAAACTTAAAACATAAAATACAATTTAAGAATTATTGACTGACTGTGACGGATTTGAAGTTTGTTCTGGAGAAAGAAATAACGATTTTGGTCCGGTTACGCTTGAACAGCTTTACATAATGAAAGGTACAAATCATGTTAGGTGGTACGAACCTAAGGGAAACCCATCTAGAAACTTTACATTTGCCATTTCTAATGACAACCGGAAGATAGTAGTTTTGATGGGTATTATGGGTAATAACTCAATATTAAGACCAGTTTTTGTCATCGACGCGCGGTGGTATGTTGACATAATCAACAGAATTGTTATTCCTCAACTTGCCCGCCAGTGTCCTGCTCCATATCTGATTAAGACTTGCTATTCTGAGTAGGAAGAGATTCAGAAGTTTGCAAGTTAATGCTTTTAGTAGATCATAGAAAATTGCAAAAGCAAGGAAAGAAGATCTGGAGTTGGTCAAGTTGTATTCATTAACTTTACAAATTGGTAAGTGTGCATATTACAAGTACTATACCTGCATGATTATTTGTACAAAACCACGTTTGTATCGATTTTCAATTACCTCATCGCACAAAGCAGTGAAGCATGATATTTTGATGAAACTTATGGAAAATGCAGAAGACTTATCCACTATTGTAGAAAAGTTGTTGGTTTTATGAAATATTATGATTTAATATTTTTTCTGATTTTTTGAAACCGGGTATAAATCATTCGTGGACAGTCTGTATATGTACTGAAGATTTTAAGAGGATATTTTTGTTGTGGTTTTCAATGCATTTTTCTTATGTTTTGAATGATGTAGTCTGATTAAGAGTGGCCACATCGCTACAATCTTTGACACAGCCAACAAGAATCAACAAAATTAAATTGCTCAACAAGCACAAAAGTCCACCTCCTCTGCTCAGTAGTCTTCTCCACCTTCCTGTATGGATGTGAAAGCTGGACACTCTCGGCAAAGCTAGAAAAGAAGATCGAGGCTTTTGAGATGAAATGCTATCGCCGTCTCCTGAGAGTCCCATACACAGCTCACAGAACCAATGAATCCATCAGAAGTGAGATAACAACAGCTATTGGAGAACATAAACATGAAAAAATTGTGAAAGACCATAAAACTTTGCTGGTTTGGTCACATTACAAGAGCAACACCTGCAAGCCTAGCGCAAACAATCCTTCAAGGATCTGTGGAGGGAAAACGAAAACGAGGCCGCTCCAGACTGACTTGGAGAGATAACATCAAGACATGGACAAGACCGACAGAGGTGGAAGGACTTGGTTCACTGTATCTCATCAGCTACGCCCCTACGATCCTCTAGGTCATGGGACACTAGAACTAGTACTAGTCTGATTAATATGATAGAAGTCACTTCAAATGTATAACTTTTTTGATGAATTTAGAAATCCAACCTTGGACACGATTTTTACTATGCTTAGCTTCAATGTCCCATATCATGCAATATACTATGATGACATTAAGGTACCCATTGATATGGCAGGTCACAAATGTACTTTAGGCCACACCCAATATTTAAGTGTTAGGGTTTAGAGTTAGTCTAAGGTGAAGTTTAAGTTAGGGTTAGAATTACAATAATTATGTTATATAGTTGATGACTGCATCCAAGCTTGTTGTCTTCCTATGTTGTCTGTCGTTGTAAAGTGTTTGAACATTTGACTCTTGCCTTTCTGCATACTTTGATAGATTTTAACCAAACTTGGGCTATAGGTGCAACATGGAAAACACCATTTGCTGATGAGGTCAAAAGTCACATACAAAGGTCAAGGGTTTATATGATAAAGTCATGATGAAAAACGGAAGATTTGAAGCTGAAAATGTCAAATTGGCTTCAAGTGAAAAATTGAAATATGATTATTTTATGGATATAAAAACCTTAATACATTGATAAGGTCAAAGGCTGCATACCATGGTTAAATCTAGTTCACGAGGATAAGATGTAAGATACACTGAAAATTTCAAATTGACCTCAATTGAAAAGCTGGAATCTTGATAAGAACAAAAACATGGTATATGGATATAATACAGAAATATTATTTCTCAATGAGGTGAAAGGTCACATACCAAGGACAAAGGTCATTTGATGTTAAGAGATAAAATAAGCCTAAAATGTCCAATTGTTAAAACTTAGTGTTTGGATGTGATACAGGATCCTTTAGTTTGTTAATGAGGTCAAAGGTCATATACAAGGTCAAAGGTCATTCAAGATCAAGTTATAAAATGACTGACACTTCCCCACCTTGGGAGAAGGTGTGGTTCTGAGAACCAGTATAATTGTTCTAGGGAAGCAGCTGAAAATGTTGATACCTAATTAAATGTGATACATATTAAAATGGTGATAATCGTAGTTTGCATTGCTCATATCAGGAATAGGCTTTCAATCATATTCGCAGAATGCACAATTAATCATGTTTTTTTATTTTTTACAGGCCAAACCCTTTACACTTATACCTGGGATGTCTATAGAAGTCCACGCTTCATCAGCTGAAAAACCATACATGTTTAGTGGAATTCTGGGAAGGGACGAGGTATATGCTGCCATCTTAAAAGAAATGGAGAGGGCGCAACATTTACAACAACGAAGGGGAAGCGATGATGTTAAAAAGGATTGATTTACAGTAGAACCTTGTTAGCAAAAAGTGAATGGTACTTGTTTTGTTATAACAGAAATTTATTTTGTCAGGTGCTTTTCTGAAATATGCTTTGTGTTATAAAGGCTTAAAGCTTAAAGGATGTCTGATGTTGATTTCTGGATGTTAGATGGCTGGTAAAGAAAGTAATGATTATTATTGACAGAATTGTCTGATGGTTTGAACTTTTCTTTACCAGCACCGTGATGAGGTCCAACCATTTTATTTGTCACTATTGCTTGATATATATCTTACCATGCAATGGCAGTAAGGGGCTGTTCACAGACACTTAGCCCTAAAGCTCCCAAAGGTTACAAGAGAAAATCACCAAAATCGCTTAAGTCTGAATACGTCTTAGACAGGGGTCCTATATGGGCATGAAATCGCTGCTCAGTGACATTTAAAGACCAAGCAATGTTGGCTAGCAAATAAACCTTAGGAAACTCTCGCACTTACAAACCACACACGCTTTTTGATACAACTATCATGTTCCACAAGCGATAATTGGACGGGTAAAATAAAAGAGCTGTATGATACAAGTTTTTCGTATCACATAGAGGATTTTGTATCATATAGAACTTGAAAAGCCTAAACAAGGTGAAAAGTGTTATGCGATTTGGAAATATACTTTTCAGCTATCAACCAATGAAATTGTGGGACTTTTATTTACTGTGAGTGATAACATCAGATATCAGACACCTCAAAGCGTGATAATGAAAATATGAAGGCATATGTCCTTTCCTACCAAGACCAAATCTCCCTTGGAGAGAATTGTTGTTATTTAACACTATATTGTATCATAGCTTTAAATTTGAAATGTATATTTGAAATCTTGTCTGCCAGTACTTGATTGTATTTTTATTTTTTAATATATGATAATATAAGTGTGTGTAATTTAATATATTATACTATGATCAATTTGGCGATATATTTTAGTGCCTGTATGTGATGTTTGTAATAGTAAATGTTTATTGTAGAGAATGTGAAGAAGTGTATTTAAAGGCAAAAAAATATGTTGTGTTGCCCTCAGTGACTGACCCTAGTCAAAAAGAAATAGAAAAAAATAGAGTCGGGGGAAAAAGCACCCAATTTTGCTCGAATTCGGTTTGATTTTGTTTTTGAGAAAAATGCTGAAAATTGCATGTAAATTTGGTCTGTTGGATGCTTTTTTTAATAATTTTGAATAATTCAGACCAACTAACTCAGCTGTTTAAAAAATTCCACTTCAGAGCAACACAACGATTTTTTTGCCTAACAGTTGGTTAGAGTACAAGAAAATTGTATAGCAAGAGAAGGGGGCAGTATATTAAAGTCACACCATTTCAATGGGCACAGCATGTGGAGTATGGTACCAAGGAATTTGTAAGCGGAATTGGTATTTAGTTTGACCCATCTTGGATTATCGGGCTTGGAGGTCGAGTTATTGTACGTCTGGAATTTTTACGGCTGCGCACTTAACACTCATAGACTTAGCAAAACAGATTTGTGTGAAATAATGGTGATCACTTTTAGTCATTCATTGAAAGTTCAACTAAAATAACTAAAATACATGACAAGTCCAGTTCAAGATTTTCTATTTTCTTTACATGGAATTGAGGGAAAATTGGCTTATCAAGCTAATAGCAATTGGCAGAAGACATTCCTGGAAACGCAGACGCAGTTTGCTTGTGAGATAAAATACATGCACTGTCTATGTGTCAAGTAAACAACAACAAAAGTAAAGCGACAACAAAATAGTGGCGCGTCAAGTTTCCTTTTTAAATTCCTTGTATGCTACCAATCTCCTTTTCCTGCCTTTATCTTCCCAGCTTTAAACAGTGCCAGCAAGCTACCCCATTGCTGCTCTGTGATTAGTTATTTTTGAATCACTATGCAGCTTAAAATTCGGCCATATGCAGATTTCAGTCTTTAGGGACATTGGCACCAAGTCTAACATCCTAATCACTCGGTCATAAAACCTACAGCAAGACGCAACTGTGTAATTAAATAGATTCAGTGTATTCCAAAGTTTAGTTATGATACAATAGGAATATGTAAGTTTATATAGAATAAACCATAATTTTGATGGTTGAGTGCCACAAATAAGGCTGTATCTGCATGCATATCAACAATCCTGAGAACAAAAGATTTCAAGACCTGGGGCCTATTTCACTTAAGTTTGAACCCATCACAAATGTGGAACCTCATTGCAAAAGTGCGAGACCATCACAAATTTGCTATGGATTTCCCAAACCGATTTACTAAGATTTTGCAATTAATAAAATCAAAATCAAGAGGCAGTGCTGGAATCAAACCCTCGATCCTTGAATTGTGATCCCTGCGATGCTCTAATCCAGGGGTTCTTAACTAGTTTATATAAAGCGCCAAACAAATGATAAAATTGTATGGTAGAAACGCCTTTTTCACAGCATAACTCTGATGTATTTCTTTGTGTTTTGAGATAGTCAAAGCATAAATCAGTACTAGTTAAAGTGCCCAATTTTGGCATGCATGTATGCTGCTGGCTAGTTGAGAAACACTGGGCTTTTCTAACCACTCAGCCATGTTCTCAGGATTGTGATATGCCAATACAGCCTTGTGGTGCTCAACCCTTGATCTGGTCAATGTTATGTTACACTACAACTTGTTATAGACAAATCCAATAACCCAAGTCATATACCTAATATGCCAGTAATAACTGGGTGCTTGATCTGCCCCTTATGAATGTTTTAACAAAGTAAAGTTAAATGTTTTATGTCTGCTTTAAATTTGCAGTCATATTGTATTGTGTTAGGCCTCCAAACAAAACTTTTGCTACCAAACATTTGGTCATGAAGTCAAAATGACGATTGACTCCAAATAAAATAACATCAACACCGAGTTGAGACCAAATAAAATTTCACGCTAAATTGAACTTGTGTTGAATTGCCATATACATGGCCTCAAATGTTTGTTACCGGTTTATAGTTTAAATTCGATAGCCGATATTTGGTGATACCACATTTGGTATTGAAAATTTTGTTTGGAGGCCGACTATGTTTTGAGCCAAATTGTTGAAAGCGTTTTTGGTCTATTGCATGCATGAATGTATCATAAGGTTTGCGCTTAAGATGAAGTAACTTGGGTTGCCTCCCATTGGCCCGTCAACAAAGTGCAAAGTTCATGAAACAGATTTGTCTATACAAGGTTTGATAAAGGCTTATCATGCACTAACTGATCATAATAATGAAGAGTGTTTTTTTCCAAAACTCACTTAGTCCAATAGCTGCCACATGTTTTATTTGCAAAGATTGTAACTCTATGTTCATAAGAAAAATCAATATTAACATATCTATTGGAATCAGGGCCGTACGAAGCGGGGAGGGGGGGCACTTGCCCCCTCTGGCTCGAAATATCGGGACGCTGGCGGGACAAATGTCAAAATATCGGGACGATATTTTACTACTTTTACTGTCCAGATATTACTGTAAATAGCAAAAATTTTGTGCGCTACGGGCGGATTACAAACAAATTGACAGTATATACATCGGGACGAAACATGAATTTCGGGACGGTAAATGTGTTTGCCCCCCTTGGCTTACATGCCTTCGTACGGCCCTGATTGGAATCCAATAGTTCCCTCGTAAAAATTACACAGTTGCGGCTTTGAGTGGAGTAGAAAGTGAAATATTACTTGACATAAAAGGCCTTGATTGCAATATTTTTTAAATGAGACAAATCTTACTTCTTCCTATACAGCCACTTATAAAAATGCAAATCCTAAATGTAGCCAGTGCTAGCCTTACCTATTGTGTGTGATTCAGTTATGTGTTATAGCTGCCTCATATAGATATTTGGGACCAACATTAATTTGGTGTATTGCTTGTATTATATGCAGAAATGCCAGTATTATATTTTAATCTGAAATCAGTTTTTTGTTTGTTTTTCAATATCAAATATGTAAAAGTCAGATCTATCTTCAGTTTGTAATGATACTGATTGTGATACTGTTGTGATTTTATTGCCTAACATTAGGTGCTTATCAGATTTCTTAGCAGAACTGAATATTGTTTGCCCGGGTTGGGGGATGGGTTCTTCAAAACAATTTGTACGGGTATGTGCCTGCCGGACTCTGAAAAACTTACCATCTCTTTACCTATTTTTGGCTCAAAAACCCACCCATCAGTTCACCAATTTTAATGGAAAAGCACACAATTTTACTCAAATTTGGTACTTTTTTTGCAAATTTTCCCAAAAGCACCCAATTTATGAAAATTGAGTGCTTTCATCTGAGATGAAAAACACCCCCATTGAAATTCAAGCACTCTTTGTATGTGCAAGGGATGTTCAATAAGTTTGAGGCCTGGTAGGAGTTTAGCTTTAGCGTTTTTATCAATATGTTACGTAGTACAATATAAGTGATAAGTATTTTGAAAGTTTCAAGTAAAATAGGTTTCAAAAGTTTTTTAAGGTTCAGTAAAATAAAAATAAAAACAGATATTTACTTGAAGCTCTCCAAATGTTCATCAATCAAGTTGTGGTATATTAAAAAAATTGTATAGCTCTATTTCTTCTACCACTGGCCACAAACTTATTGAACACCCCTCTTGGAAACCACCAATTTAATTTGTTGGTGGCATATTTATGAGATAGGTATTGTGGAAATGGTCAGTGATTTGACAAAAAAGGCAAAACAAGGTTGTTTCCAGTTATAGGTCAAAAAACATAAATGTGAAATTTTTCGCTGTGTTGGGATGTGTGTTTTTACACTTTTAAATAGACACGTAAGTAGAAACTATAAGGTTTATTCCCCAACATAACTACAGAAGGGTGATGAAGCAAAGTACAAACTTTCCCAATTTAAAAGCAAATTAGAACTAGAAGTTATTAATGTACTTATACAATACAAATCCCGAATTCTTCTTTCGCAGAATGCCACATGTGCATCATATGAAAGCATTATGCTCAAATTGGTTGGATTGATTTTTTGTTAAAAGGAAACATTCTACTGCTGCAAAGGTTGCCCAGTGTTGTTTCAGAATGTTTTTCAATTTTACTGAAAAATAGGCAAGTCCATTTACATTTTCAAAAATTTCAGAATAAAAAAAGGAAATGTTGTAATTTTTGGTAAAAAGGACATTTTATTTCTTCAACTGAAAACTGATCAAATCCCGAATTAAAATACCAGAAAAAGGATTGACTGAAAGTTTTCCTAACCCTGTAAAAAATGGATTTATTATTACATTGTCTATGTAGTTGCATACATTTACAGTATAATGACATCATTAAAGAGGCACAGCAGAGGTGTAACCAATCACAGGGTGAATACGCCGGGACAGTTGTGACGTCATAATTTATGCACGTCACCCAACACGTGCGTTTTGGACCCAAACAAACGGTTTGGCATAGCCATTTTTGCCACACGTTAAGTCTATGGGGAAAAAAGTCTGACTACGATTTTATACCATAACTTTCGTCTAAAACAAAAATAAGGGAAAACATGCCAGCCTATTATGCTGAAGGTTGTGATTACAAGCCAGGATGGGACCCCTGTCGTTATTTTCGTCTTCCAACCGAGAAAAATCAGTCTGAATTGTATGTTTATGTGTGCCTATTGTGTTAATACGTATGATTAGTGGACATGATCATTTGTTTGGGTCCAAAACGCATGTGTTGGGTGATGTGCATAAATTATGACGTCACAACTGTCCTGGCGTATAGCTGTCATTCAGTCATTATAATTAGATCAATATCGATGGGGTAATTATAACTGCCGGATTTGTTTTGTTACTATTGGAAAAATGTACTTCAAATGGTCATGAGTCGGGGCTCTTCCTCTGATCTCTTGTGTTGGGTTTTTGCTCCTGATAAGTCACTGTTTCTTGCCTCATGCATCTTGAGATCTAGGGGAAGTTTTGAGTAAAATGGTATGTTTGTCTTCTTTTTCATGCTTTCTCTCCCCCAACAGCTTTGAGTACAGGTGATTAAAAACAAAACATGTGTATTATAGGTAATATAGAATGAATGGATGATTATATTTTCCTTTATGTTTTGTATATTTTCCCTTGTGGACATATGATTATCATCATTTGATTGATAACACTCTTTACTTGAAGCTGGAGAAACTGCCTAAAATAATGCACCTTGATTTATCAATGGGTGCTATCTACCTACGATTACTTTATCAATGGGTGCTATCCACCTATGATCAATGGCTGCTATTTACCTATGATTAATTTATCAATGGGTGCTATCTACCTACAATTACTTTATCAATGATATTATAGTTGGCCAACTCTCTCAGCATATTTAAGTATGGGCAATTTAAGCATGAGCACCTGGTGCAAAAGTTTTATACTATTTCACTTGTGGCAAGTATGATGTACTTATTTTTATTTGTAAGAGCTCCTATTTTATCCATTTTATATTAATTTGAGTTTTAGTTATTATCTTTGGACATGTGAACACTTGAGGTTTATTACTAAGATATCTTATATTATTTGTAAGTAAAATATTAGTTATTTTTATATATAATACATTCATGTTACATTCCATGTACATGGTTGAACTATCAGTATACAAGCAAAGTATGATACACGTATATTTGAAAATATGCATACCCTCTATCTACCATGTAGTATTTTGATTTTGGAGGATGGTTTTGAAGGCAATTGTTTTGTCATCTTTGCCAGCGAAGACTGCAAGAAAGTGCTGATGTTTAAGGCAGGATGTCATCTTTGAAGATCCTATTTATCCTATCACTTTTGATTGATAAAAACTTGTTACGTATTTCTAGTTTCTGACCCCAAGAAAAGACAAAATCATTTTAATCAATCATATTATCACATAGATAACATTAGTTTCCTGTCTTCAGAAATATGCCCCCCCCCCCAAAAAAAAAAAATGAAACATGAAACAGTTCATTTTTGTATTAATTTAATATGTCAAAAAGTTTGCACACTTCATACACATTTCAAAAATCTTATCAATTCAAATCTGAAGTTGCAAAATTTGCTCCAATATATTGGCACCTCACTGAATGGCCACATTTATTTCAATTCACAAAATATATGGTCTTATATTACAAATTTTGAAGCATGTATAATAGGGCACAAATATATTATTTTTTTAAAGTTACAGTATTCATCATAAGGTGGTAATGTCACTGCCATAGTATCCACAAGAACAATTTTTTGAGAGTTAGGGCCAAACCATAATTGGCCTTCAAACAAAATTTCGCTACCAAACATTTGGTTGTGACGTCACCAAATATTTGCAATCAAATTTAAAGTATAAACCAGTAACAAAGATTTGAGGCAATGTATATGGCAATTCAACACGTGCAATTAAGCACGAAATTTTATTTGGTCTCAACTCGGTGTTAAGGCCAAATTTTTCCTTCCAAACATTTGGTCGTGACGTCAAAATGACGAGTGACTCCAAACAAAATAACTTCAACACCGAGTTGAGATCAAATAAAATTTTGCGCTAGATTGCACATGCTATTGAATTGCCATATACATTGGACCAAATGTTTGCTAACCGTTCATACTTTAAGTTCGATGGCAAATATTTGGTGACGTCACGACCAAATGTTTGGTATGAATTCGCCTTTAGAGGTATTTTATTTGATGTCACGACCAAATGTTTGGTAGCGAAAATTTTGTTTGAAAGCCAACTATGCTTTGGCCCTTATTCAGTATAAAATCATTGCTGTTACATTTTGATTTTATGTCAATACCAAAGTTTTAAGGCATATTATGTTGCCTGTCATGACAAATAGTACTCATATAATTGTAATGCAAGTAAATTGTAGTTATGTGTGCCTCAGTAGCTGAAGATGGTTTACTGAATGATCATGAAAATAAATAGTGAATGTCTACTAAAAGCTTGTAGTAAAATTGATCTGTTTTGAGTTTGAGTTTAGTTAAAATGATAGGCCCGTATTCCCGTAGGCCTGTAGCTAAACCATGTTTAAATGAACATCAACTGTCCATGAATGATATGTACGCACCCTTGCAGCTTTCAAGCGGAAGAGTTCAATGAGTCGTGCTATTTACGAGAATTAAAACCATGGTTTAGCTAAACACCTTTCTGTTTAGGATTTAATTAAACACATAGATGACACACATTTGTTTTTGTAGCTATTTGGTGGAATAGAGAGATGGGATGTTTAAGAAGTTTCCTTGATCTGCAAAAGTGTACTCTTTCCTAAATGATCTGATAATTTTTTATATTTATATTTCAACTAATTCAGTTGCTCAAGATTAAAGACTCTCTTCAAATGAAGTTAGGTTACGGACCGCTTCAAAACTCAACCGGCGGCTGACTGCCAGGTGGCATTGTTCAGAACAATAGCAACCAACCAGAACCGGTGGTCCGGGATGTAAACCGCCGGTTGAGTTTTGAAGTGCTTTACCTATATTAGATTAAGTTACCGATGGGTGCTATCTACCAAAGCTGATAAGAAAACTTCATCAATGGGTGCTATCTACCTAAGATGAATTCATCAATGGGTGTTATCTTCCCAAGATGACTTCATCTACTTGGATGCTATCTATCTAAGATGACTTCATCAACTTGGATGCTGTCTATCTAAGGTGACTTCATCAATAGATGCTATCTACCTAAGATGACTTCATAAATGGCTGTTATCTTCCTAAGATGACTTCACCAATGGATTCTATCTACGTAAGATGACTTCATCAATAGATGCTATCAACCTAAGACGACTTCACCAATGGATGCTATCTACGTAAGATGACTTCATCAATGAGTGATATATCAACCTAAGATGACTTCATCAATAGGTGCTATCCACAAAAGATGACTAAATCAATAGATGCTATCTACCTAAGATGACTTCATCAATAGATGCTATCTACCTAAGATGACTTCATCAATAGATTCTATCTACCTAAAATGACCTCATCAATAGATGCTATCAACCTAAGATGACTTAATCAATATATGCTATCTACCTAAGATGACTTTATCAATAGATGCTATCTACCTAAGATGACCTCATCAATAGATGCTATCAACCTAAGATGACCTCATCAATAGATGCTATCTACCTAAGATGACTTCATCAATAGATGCTATCAACCTTAGATGACTTCATCAATAGATACTATCTAACTAAGATGAATTCATCAATAGATGCTATCTACCTAAGATGACTTCATCAATAGATGCTATCAACCTTAGATGACTTCATCAATAGATGCTATCTAACTAAGATGAATTCATCAATAGATGCTATCTACCTAAGATGACTTCATCAATAGATGCTATCTACCTAAGATGACTTCATCAATGAGTACATGAGTGCTATCTACCTAAGATGACCTCATCAATAGATGTTATCTACAAAAGATGATTAAATCAATAGATGCTATCTACCTAAGATGACCTCATCAATAGATGCTATCTACCTAAAATGACTTCATCAATAGATTCTATCTAGCTAAGATGACTTCATCAATAAATGCTATCTAACTAAGGTGACTTTTGCTTTATCATTGCGCAAGTCATGTACGAAAAAAATACTCGAACAGATATAGCCTAGGCCTAGGCCTAGTTCGCCAAGTCAAACAAGAATTCGAGCTCGTTTGATTGATCTAGACGTTTTACTGAGCTCTCATTTGGGGTTTGAAGAATTTAGCGTTTGGGATTCCGGTACTAATATCTGGGACTACAAATACTATTTGTAGTCCCAGGTATAATATATCCGAATTTAGATACTCCAGGTCAGTTCAGTTTTATTCAGTTCAGTTTTATTTGGCATATCAACTACATTGTACATAAAATAATAAATAAAACATTATGTATTACTGTATTAAGTATTATCTAAAATTACGTAGAAGACAAAAATACAGAATGCCAAGGATAGCCCAAGAAAGCCCTAACAAGGGCTTATCTCCGTGTCACAATTCTGATACCTGTATCCGAATTTGGATTAAAAACAGATGAAACGGGATATCAGCTGAAATTAATATTCAGCTTTGGCGCGCACCATACCGGTATGTATAAAAGTCAATAACATGATCATCATTTGTCATCTAAATTCTAAATTTGGCCAAATTATTTTGCCTTCTGTGATAAGGAGCTATCAGGACATGTTTCGAAGTTGTCCCGGGAATTGCACAGATGGAATGATATTTCCACAGATAGATTTTAATATCATAAATGCAATGATGTTCTACATGCACTTGCCAGCTTGCGCTATCGATGTCTTTCCCGCGCCACGACATGGGGTATCAGAATTCATATACCCCTCCATATACGGGTATCACAATTCGGATACAAAATGTACGTGGGATAGGCCTAGTCCAAATTCAGATACGTATCCGAATTGTGAGTTCCGGCGAACTGATATGGAAGATTTATGGTCAGATAGGATATCATCCATAAATAGGCTAAGTTGTTAACCTGGACTAAGTGTACTTTAGGTCCCATCCAGAATTTTAGGGTTAAGGTAGGCCTATAGGGTTAGTGTTTGGGCTACTCTCTAAATGTAAAAGAGTGAATTTCCACTCTTTGTAGGAGTTAAACACAGGACAATACGTTTTTGAGTGGAAAAACACTCTAAAAGGAGTAAAAGTGGATTTTTGATCGGACATCTTCCACTCTCTTGCGTCTTGGGAGTGGAACTTTTAACTTTCACACTCATTTTAGAGTGAAATTTTCCACTTGAAAAAGGATTGTCCTGAACTCGTTACCCGAGCACAAATATCAGATACCCACCCCATCCGGATTTGAAATAATTCAAGCGGTTTCAACACGATTCATCATGATATTGATTACTGCATGATCCACTCACTTGTTTCTAATTTAGTGTAGTGCGCCAAAAACCCTGTGTCCTTGTTTTAGTAGAGTGCGCCTAAACTTTAAATTTGCAAAACAAATGCAGACGACCAGTTTCTGTACTGCAGACGACGCATCATGAAAACCGTGACGAAAACAACAGTGAATTCATAGTACCATATAGAGACTCTCTGATTCAACTGAAAGTTAAGTGGACACTAGTTCTTAATGCCGAGAAAACTACACTTTGAAGAATAATATGACTCAAAAGGTAAAGAGCATATTTTTACGTGATAAAAAATAAAGTTGTTTTGAATTTTAAATTAAATTTAAGTTACTCATGTACTTCTTCTTCTTCCATAAGTGCCTGCTTCAAGTTTGAAGATTATTGCACTGTGACTCTTTGAGTGGGCAAAATGGTGGGTGTGCGCACACGCCGCGCAGCAACCAATGCGGCGCAAACAGCAAAATAATGTGTGCCAAATATATACATATCCAAGAAGGCTGGTAATTATTGTTGTTTCAAATAATTCTCGGACACAAAAATTTTGAGCCTTGGCCCTTGCCTTGCGTAACATAATTGCGTGTGCATTTTACGCGAGTAAACAACGCTTTTCAGACACGCGCGATGTCGCGGCACTGTAGATTACTGATTGGAAACGGTGTTGCGTACTTCCCGGTGTCCCGTTTTTGTCACAACTTGTGGATACGCGATGGCTGCGTCACAGAAACCATGCTCATGTCCGAAATTTATTTGAAACAATAATAGTTGTCACATTGGTTGAAGTAGACCTTGTCCTTATCCAGCGGCGGCACCTACTTGAAACTTCCAAGTGATGGATGGTCAGCTGGGTCCTCCTTTAAGCTGTTCTCGTCACGGCCACTTCACACAGTCACTTCAATGACTTAATACTCATGCGACATGTATTATTTTTCCAGAGGAGGGTGGTCGTGGCAACTGTTACTGGTTGCCGGACGGTATACGGTATCGTAGCCGATCCCCGGTGACGTCATGTCCTATACCGCCTCTGGCGTGAAGCCGTTGGGATTCGTGGAAAAATACTACTTCCGGGATGATCATTAAAATTATTTTCGTAATCGGTAAAAAATATGATAACATATATAAAAAGTGGGGTTCACGCGTGAACCCCAGCAGATTTGGAATGACATAATTATGTTGATTACTATAAGAACACTTTTGTATTTTTTTTGAGGAAAGGTAAAAATATGATCTTTGGAATTTTTTTCTTCAATACGTGAGTCACGTGACCCAATAGAAATACACGCAGGGGCGTAACCAGTAGGGTGTCCGGGGGGGCAGCTTGCCCCCCCGGACCCAAAAAATCGGGAAGGAGAGCAAAAAAATGGGAAGGGAAGAAAGGGAGGAAGAAGAGAAAAAAAGAAGAGAGAAGAAGAAAAGGGGAAAGAAGAGGGAAAAGGGGAAGGAAAAGAGAAAAGGAAGGAAAAGAAAAGGGAAAGGAGAAAAGAAAAATGAAAGAAACCAATATTTTATTCCAAAATAGGCGTTTTTTAGCTAAAATAAACAAATTTGTCCAAATATTTTTGCCCGCGCGCTACGCGCGCGTTAATTTTTTTTCAAAAAGTACAAAAATTGGGAAGCCTCTTGAGTCTTGCCCCACCGGACAGTCAAAGCTGGTTACGCCCCTGAATACACGTAAATCGTACCCTAAATTTGCGTTTTAGAAATCCCTCGTCCCTAAATCTAAAGGATGCTATTTATCGTGTCCGCCACCGCCTGTATTTTTCATTCCAAACACGATTCAGGCCTTCATGTTCTATGTGAGGAGAGTTAATCGCTCTCCTTGCAAAGCCGAGGAACTGAAATCGAGCTCCTTAGTTAATTGAAACTCGCCTGGAAATTACCAGGAGCTTGGAGTAGTAAGCAGTGGCGTAGCCCTGTTTTGTGAAAGTGGGGGGGGGGCCACAATATGAAGACGAACCGACAGAATTGGAATGACCATGCGAGCAGAGCGAACGAAGTGAGCGGAGTGAATAACAGGTGGGGTCCAGGGGCCCGCCTTAGGGCCCCTCGCCCCCGGAAGCTCCTGGTTGTTATAACTATTTGACACACTGCAGGATGACTAATAGAAACATTTTTGGATTTATGTAAATATAATGGTGTCAAAATGCTGTGAAAATCATCTATAATAATATGAGGTAATTTTTGCAGAAACGGACATTGGCAGGCGGCCGTAGCTGCTGCTTCTTCTTCATTTATAAGTGTTAACTTCAATACTGAATATTATCACACTACAGTGGGGTGCGTGCTCCAAGTCCAAGGTACATAACAAATGCAGGTTCCATCCAAGTGCAAATATTTACAGGTGCGGTTAAAATCAGGATACTGCATGATAATTACTTAGCTGGTCCTCAACGCTGCCATGAAAGCATGAGGGTTGGAAAATCTGCAGGATCTTTCTCCAGTAGTTCCAGTCCCTTGTAGTGCGGGGGAAAAATGAAGAAAGGTATGTCTTGCTACTGCAGTATGGCGTCCAGAAGCGGGATTTGTGACCTCTGGTACATTACATGATGACAAACTTGAAAGGAATTGAGTCCAGTCCATGTCCACCAAGTTGAATCGTATCCTGTAGAGCATTGAGAGACGATCTTGTTGATGTCTGCTCTGGAGACTTTTCCAATCAAGGTCATTCATCATGATTCATGGACGTGACACTCGCATGGTGATCGTAGTTGCCTGTAACGAATCGTGCACATCTGCGCAGGACTTGTTCTAATTTGCCATTGTTCCTCTGGGACGGTGTGTGGGTCCCATGCTGCAGAGGCATATTCGAGTATAGGTCGAATATAGGTCTTGTAGGTAGCTTCTTTGATACGCCTGCTGCAGCTATGGAGATTGCGACTGATAAAGGCACGAGTTGCGTTCGCCTTTTTGGTGGTACTGTCGACATGGGTATTGAAGTTAAGCTTGTTGTCTAGCCTCTAGGTGGAGTCCCAGGTACTTGGCTGGTACCTGACTTCTTCCAGCTACTGCCCATGGATTTTGTAGGCAGAGATGACTGCATGATTTGCGTTTTTTGGTGATGCGCACCACCTGGCACTTTGACTTAATTTTTTTCCATAAATTGTGTACACGTGTGTGTATATCATATGGAACGCCATTTAATAATAATAA
>JXSR01S033603.1:110156-120393 GCA_000969725.1 Ophiothrix spiculata
ACGGGGGGCTTCGCTTCCAGCTATCACATGCCTGGGACCAATCAGTTAATAACATTCCTTGCCAATTGACACCTACCAACTCAACTCCAAACAATACCACCAATCTATCTCTGCAGTTGCCATGAAGAAGTCCAAAGTGTTTGGATGAAAATCAACATTAACAAACTTCATTCAATATAATCGAGATCAGTATCGGATTTCGAATTCCAAATAGATATCTTTATTTAGACAGAAAGCCGCTCATATCACTACCAATTGACAGATGTGCATAATTGTGTCTCCAGTAGGACATACTTGGACTCAGATATGGAATATATCCTTTGCATGCTTCGATCTTTTCCAAATATGGTTTTCAAAGCATAAACTTCTCCTGGGTTCACAGATTTCTGTTAAATAGTGGTTTCAAATCCTTAGAGCAACTCTACTCAGTATGATTTCATTATAATTGAGATAGGTAGTTAGCAGGTTCCAGGAAATTTGGTCCTGTCCAAAAAGTACAGGAAAATTGCTTTTATCTGATAGTAGCTGATAGTCATACAGACTTGAAAAATAAACATTCTAGTTAAGACGGGGTTAGTACAGGTCCTTGAAAGTCCTTAATTTTTTTTTTACAATTTCCAGGCCTTGGAAAGTTCTTGAAAAACAGACTAATTATCAAAAAAGTCTTTGAAAGTCCTGGAATTTTTGAATGTCAGAAATGTTAAAAATTAATATGTCAAAAGAATTATACCATGCAATTATTTTTTATTCAAAAATGGGTGAAAATAAATTTATTTTGTTGACACATATTCCGCCGGCTGCCCCTAATAAGGGGAAAATTAATTCTTTTTGGAAAAATCCTTGAAAGTCCTTGAATTTTGTAAGTGAAAAGGTGTACTAACCCTGTAAGATATTATACTAGATAGCTTATGTTTCATTTGGACAAAGTTTGTACATCTTCATGGCATGAATTTTTTTCGGAAATAACCAAATATCAACATGGAACTTATTATTTCGTTCCCTAGAATAAGAATTCCTGAAGTTCCTAACCTTAATTTAAGGTCATAGTAAAACAGGCAGTTGGCTATTGAAAAAAACCACAATGGTTTTAGTAGCAAATAATGTGTTTTTTTCCCCTTTTTTTTCCCCACTTTAAATAAACTTTGTAAGTCTCAAGATGCCACTGACTGGCCAACCGTATGGTACAGCGGAAGAGAGCCCTCATCTATCAAAATAAATTGAATCACAAGGTGGCGCCAAATAGCAACACCATTAATTTGTTCCCATCTAAACTTTAATCATTAATAAATTGAACCACATGAGGGCACCAAATAGCAGCACCATTAATTTTTTCACATTTAAAACTTTCCATCATTACTTACATCCGTCACAAGAGGGCACCAAATAGCAGCACCATTAATTTCTTCCCATTGAAAACTTTCCATCATTACTTACATCCGTCACAAGAGGGCGCCAAATAGCAGCACCATTAATTTCTTCCCATTGAAAACTTTCCATCATTACTTACATCCGTCACAAGAGGGCACCAAATAGCAGCACCATTAATTTCTTCCCATTGAAAACTTTCCATCATTACTTACATCTGTCACAAGAGGGCGCCAAATAGCAGCACCATTAATTTCTTCCCATTGAAAACGTCCTTGATTATTTGAATTCAAAACACAAGATGGCGCCAGATAGTGACACCATCGATTTGCCTCAAAATGAGCAGGTGGTGGCAGAGAATCAATGGATCTCTGCTTGACTAAACAAATCGTGATAAAATGTTGATAGGACCCTAGCTGAGTATTTCTATCAAAATTTGCTTATGAACTTTAGTACTGCTATACACTCCTTTTGCTCCACTTATCTTTAAAATATATGTTTTTCAAAGAAAACCAGGTCTAAATTTGATAACATCATAATATTTTTCAGAGAAAACCATGTTTTATAATCTATCATTATTTATCCAATTTAACAAAATGATAAATAGTAATATTTATCATTTTTGAATGAAAATGAACGTTGTTCAAAAAAATAATTTCCTTTTAATGGCTGCCCTGTATAATAGGTGACGTTTCAGAAAAAACCTGGTCTGAATTTGATCACAAAGTTCATGTTTCAGATAGGCCTATATTCTGTACTAATTTTGATGAAAACTTGATAACAGAGATAAAATAGAATAACTTTCAATTAAATAATCATAGTGTTGATGTTTCTGAAAAAAATTTCTCCTGGTGTTTCGGAGAAAAATTTACCGTGTCTCGATATAAAAAAGGTCTGCCATATTAACCATGAATAAGAATAAATAAAAAAAAAACAGAATTTTGAAGTTTATAGAGAGACCATTTTTACACTTGATTCAGTTTAAATGATAACAGCTGTTTTCTCTGAAATTAATAAGGTAATTTGTTTCAGGTGTGTAAAACTTTGAGCCACTCATGCACTCAAAATGAGCTTTTAATTGTGAAAATGAGCTAGAATCCTCTTATCACAACTCCTCTTTTCTATAGGACTGATTTCTTACTGTGAAGTTTATGCTAAGTAATATAAGAAAAGACAGTAAAATGGGGAAAAACAATGAAGTTAAAAAAATCCACCCTTCATGTTTGAATTGACCATTTTGGAGGTCATTTTTAAAACATGGATTGTGTTTGCTTGTTGTTTAAATTTTAAAATCTTACAAAAACTGACACTAAAGCAGATGACTATAATTTGCTGTTTTCTCCGATTGAATTTTTATATGGTTCTGGTATTTTTTTGAAATTGAATTAAAAGTGTGCTTCAGATCTGTTCATGAGGTAAAATATTTTTTATATTACTTTGAGTTAGTATCGGATTGTGGGTAGTATTATAAATAACAATGTTTTCTTACGCTGATTTCAGCATTTTTCATGCCTTCAAAATATTCATAATGTCAGCTTTTTCTTTTATTTTCAGCCTATTTGGGACATTTTGTCACTATTTTCAGTATTTTTAAGAGTTTTTTTATCAGCTAACTCTCACTCTGCTGATTCTTAAAAAGGTATGTGGTAAAAAATCCACTTTGTAATCCTGTTACCCAAGAGAGTTTCTCATTTGTGAAGTCAACAACAGTTGATATGCCTACCAAAAATTAAAACCAAATTAGTTAAAGGAGATAAAGATCTGAAAATTTGAAACAAAGTTCCAACATAGAAAGTCGTTTACAGGTTTCCTTTAAGAGTATAGTGAAAACCTATATTATTATATAGCATACATTTCAAGTTCGCTTCGGTTTTATAATATCAGTACATGTTCTTACTTGCATGCCAAAAGATTTAAATAAATAATATATATATAATAATGTAATATCCCGGTAAAGTTTTGTTTGATTTATTCCTTTCCCTTTTAATTGTAACATAGGCCTATAGATGTATTTTTTTCAATCAATTTAATATATTTTGAGGTATTTTTCTCTTAGAATATTTATCAGCAATTTTGTATATATTCCAGGCCAGTCATCTAGCAAGCATTTCAAGCAGATCTTGGACTTTTGCCAAAACAAACATAGGCTTGGGATATTTTTTGCATATGATTAATCTGCTCATTTACATATCATCTGATGGCCATCTTGTCTTAGAGTATTATTTTAATATGTATTTTTTTATAATAGACTGTCTTAGAACGTGTCGCAGTCAGAGTGGATCTCAAGTACCAGTTGGAGCATTGTTTAAAATATAAAATTTCATTTTAGTCCGAGATAAAGTTACGGTACTGTATTTTTTTTCTGCGTAAAGCAATCTTATCATTTCAAATTCATATACATAGAACATTGTTATTACTGGAAATTAACAAAATATTAAATTATAATTGAAACCACAGAAGAGAGCTCGGTTAAAAGAAATATCATTGAATTGGATTGGAAAGTATATAGAGATGGTAGTGTGGGAGTGTTTGACCTTGATAGGTGGAATCGTAAATGAATGCAGAGTCAGTGAATTGTTAACTAATGTTATTACATGATGGACTGAAAGGCATTTTCCATTTATATGCTTTAGGAAAAAAATAAGACAAATTCTATAATGAAATTATTTTGAATCTTATAGTATTTTGTATCTATAGGCCTACATGTGCTTTTGTAAGATGGTAGACATAGGGGTACTATTATATGCTATTAATATATATGAACATGGTTTTCATTTAAATATTCAGAGGAAAATTAAAAAAGCTGTAAGTATTATTTATTATGTGTCTTTTTGTTTTGTATGGAGATTAAGATACAATACAGGGATGTTTGACGGGGCTCAGACTAACAGCAGCTTAACAAAAATTGGTTTCTCGAAGCACTTGTCTTTGAAAGGTGAGGAGGGAGGTGACATGATCATGTTATTTGTCAAAACTGACAAAACAGTGCATCATGGATGGATTTTGTGCTATTTCTTTTGCTTGCATTAAACATGAAAAATACATGGAATAAGGTAGAATCGGATGGTGTCCGGCTAATTTGAGGACTATAAAATAAATAGGTGCACTACGAGAAACTATTTTTTTTAAAGCAACCTAAGTAGGGCTATGGATGATTAGCCTCCAATTTTCACATTGTTGACCATCAGAATGTAATTTCCGTTTATTTTTAAACAATATAACATCCTTGTGGGATGTAGGCCTATAATTGTTAATAAAATAAGATTTACTCAAGTGATCAGCTTAACTCAAGTTCAAATACCAAATGGTTTATGTGCAGAGTTAACAGGATAAAACACTAGTCGTTTTAACAAACCTGTTGACACCTATGAAATTGAAGCACAGTCTCTGTGTGAGAAAATCAAATTCATATTTCTCAAATCATATTTTTATGAATTATGGAATATTCCATTCCTGCAAGGTAGACGATATATTGTAGTTAAATTGGTCATTTAGAAAGGAGTTTTGTAGTTGTATAAATCGTTTTAATTATCTTAAATGATATAAATATTGATTGTGATGCTAATTAACAAATAACGTATGTTAATTGAGATTCAACTCGTCAAATATTTTACAGGTAAATGGTTCCCCAACTAAAGTTAACGAGTCATAAAAATCACCGTTAAGCGACCAGTCAGTCTGGCTTCGTTTAGAGCGAGTCATACCAGCTAGGTTGCCGCAGCAGATTGTCGCTGTTATATTTAGCGTCTTGCGTTGCGCTAACCTGGTGATGAGCAATGGAGTTTTTGTGATGGCTTGTGTCATGTCCTGCGAGTTTTAACATGTATTTTTGTTCACAAATCAAGACGGTCTTTGAATTCATTGAAATTAATTCTTTCTAGGAATTGTTATGACTCGTGATGAGGATGATTGCTTGTTATTTTTATGTGGAAATTGACGGATAAAAGGAGGTTGCCCGTGAGGGAGTTGCGGCACTTTTATCGGTATTCAGTGAGCTTATTTATGGTGTCTATATCACTCAGTAGCGGTCATTTCATTGGAGGACTTGGTTGATAAGGACAGATTGTTGATTTTTGTGTATTTATTTTGAAAACTGATCTGTTTTACATTGTATTTCCTGCTAGGTTGGAATTTTCTATTTAGACAATAATAACTGCGCACCATCTTCTTTGAGGTCATTGTTTAAAATCGGAGGTGTTTGGAGGCACAAAACAAACACCGACAATTTTAAACAATGACCGATTTAAAAGATGGTGCAAAGTTATTATTGTCATTAATAACCGTCTTCCGACATTTTTAATGCCTTTTATGCGTGATTTTATAAAGAAATATTTTATTAAACTTGTTTCTTATAGTTAAAGGTGTACTTATCCCTATAAGAGAAATTAGATCAGCCCAGTCATGACGATCATCGCATAATATGATAAACGCTCGCGTGTGGTGCATACGCGTGCTTGATTGGCGTTTTATGAAAAAAAGGAATTCAAGCGCTAATGACATCACAAACGCGGGTCATTATAAGGAGTCATTGTTACCTGATAATGACCACACAGTTTTTGCGAAAAGTAGAAATAATCTTATTAGATTGGATCACGCTATTACGCAGGTTATTAATTTTAGGTGCGGATGATGATCAATCTTCATTCAGAATCGTTTCAGATAATGATCAAGCTTCATTCAGTTCCATTTTGGGCACATCCTATGGCTTTAACAATTATAACACATCCACAATTTTATTCTAATTTCGTTTTCCAATATATTTCCAGATTTCTTTTTCAATTTTTCCCATCCTTATGGGCATATATGTAAAAAAAATAAAAAACATTCTAAATAAGTTTTTAAATAAGGTTTTTGCAAGCTGTGTGTATACAGGTCCAGAGTTAATCTTACTAGAGCAAACAGATTAGAATAGATCATAGATATCTTGATCTTTGGTAGATAGCAAAATGTTTAAACTAAAAGTAAATCTATTTCGATGAAAAAAGTTTTGAAAAAATAGATACTGGAAATTGTGAAAAGTTGCGTTATATTGATTTTTTATCTGTAAAAAATTCAAGCGTGTACTTGTGTAATATTAAATTGATATTCAGTTAAATTTGCATTTTAAATTAGTAAAGGATTGCTTCTTTTAATTCACTACTATTTCGTAAAATAAATGACTTATAGATTGTAACATTTTGCAACAAACATTTTATTCTAATTGGAAATGCATTGAAGCTTGAAAATAAATGTTATAAAATAATGTGCTCATTATCGTTAAAACCATGTGCTCATTGGCATTGAAACTATGTGTTTGTTATCATTAAAAGAAATTAATTTCCTGAGTTGTAATATCTTAATGCAGTTTACAATTATCATTTTATTGAATGCAATTCTCAAGCTTGTATATTTACAAAGCTAGTCAGAAATTCAAAATTCATTATTTAATCATAAAACAGTTAATAAACAGAAAAAATATGAAGCAATGTAGTCTTCATAATAGTGTTACACAAATCTATCAAAAAAATAAGACAATTGTCAAAGTTCCTGGTTCAGAAATGTCAACATTCATTACTTATTAAAAACGTCTCATAAGCAAAATTTGCAGTGCATATCATAATGATTATTATGATATAAAAATCTGTCTAAAATTAAGAAATGGTAATTCTCTCCAAAACTTACCTTAAAGTTGACAAAAAATTAAGTAGAGTACTCAGTTATAAGAAATTACAAAAATCTACATTTATAACTTTATTATTAAAACAGTTATGATTAAAAAAAATATTAACAAGGACAAGGAAAGTGAATATCTCCAAAACATATCTCAATATTGCCTTAAATGACTCAATTATGAAATCTTCATGATTAATTTCATAGCAATATCATTTATTTTCAGTGTTCATCAAGCTTACTAGGATTATGTTTTCATCATCATCTTCAATTTTTTCTGCAATATCAAAAGTAATCAAGTTAAGTGTGTATAAACTAATCAATCAAAGCTTTTGGGAATTGTCTGGGCCACCAACAATTAAAATATAGGGCCTATGTTTCTTGAAAAAAAAAGTTTGTGAGTGTGGTTCATGATAACTTTTTTCATATTGTACTGAAAAATTGATAAAATGAGTCTTTGTTGTTTTATGAGAAAGAAATATTTTGTTTGGACAGATTTCGACTGATAGCTCATGAAGAAAGCTTATTTTTGAGAGATTAAGGTGACAAAAAGAGAAACAATGTATTTTGGTGGACACCTGAAAACCTTCGGCCCTAGTAAAATTGACTAATGACATCAAACTCAGACTTTGTAATAACATTGTTTTACTGTATTTTCTATTCACACATTTTGTGTATCTGAACCAATTTGAAAATTTAAATAAACATCATTTGAGATAAAGTTAACATATCATTTTAAATTGATGGCCAGAATACTAGACCCAACTTACAGTTGTGACATACATTCTTTAAAAATTAATTGATATATGAGTCTGTTAGATATCATTTTAATTTTTAACTTTGTTAGGGACTCGCAAGAAATGTTGTGTCGTATGAAATAACAATTTTAAAGAAGCGGTAGTTTGTGTGATGTGTCAAAAATCTTTTTTTTTTCACAAAAAAACATTGTTTTAGGTTTCAGAATTCAAAATAAAATTATATTTTGTCAAATTACGGTGTTTTTTTTCCATCAAATTTCATGTATAACACAAAACTTCTTTGCGGCCTATTCGAGGTACAGTCACATTTGTGCTTTTGAAGCTTCATTTATTATTTCAATTTTACAAGTGAAAATGTCTGAAATTCTTATTAATTTATTTTTTTTCTTCATGTTTTCACATATCTTGAGAAATATAATTTGTGTAAATCAAAACAGGACCAAAATATTGCATTTTCAAAACCTTTTCAAGCATTAACATGTAAACTAAACTATCCGTCCCTATCCAGATATATCCTCCTTAATTTATATTCTCGTCAGCCTGTTCTCTCTATGTTTTCTCAATGTATACACCTGTCATCCCAAGACCTACCACTGAAGGGAAATTCAAAACCCGTGCATAAATAAATTATCAATCCAGGAGCTATGTCATATCAGACAGTTCGTGCTCATGCATAAGCTTCCCACTATTTAATCACTAAGCGATGATTTTTTTCTCTTGATTTCATCCATTTTTCAGTCAGGACTTATTATCACTCAGTGAGTAATTTATAGCCGTAACTGCCTCGGGAGTTAGGTTTTATCAAGCCAGTCAAAGGTATTAAAAGTTGAGAGATTGCGGCCAAATTTGGCGCATAGTTTTATTAATTTTGTCACTGTGCTCTTATCCTATGTCATTTGATATGTTTTCAGTACCTAATATTGTATGATATGATCAGTAAGCAAGAACGCTATGTGTTAAACCCTGGGGTGCCTTCTTTGATCTGGTTTGGGCATATGGATATGCAAATAAAATGTTATGAGATGACCTATTTTGATATTGAATCTAATTTGAGCAAATATGGTTGGTTATATTTATTAATTCGATGAACACATTTTGCTGGATGGATTTCATAAGTATTTTTGAATTATTGAAATTATCAATATATTGGTCATAAAATAATATTATCATTGTCTTTCTAAGATGACAATTAACAAAATTTGAAAAGCTCACAAGTTTCAATAACCTGCTGAAAACAAGAAAGGTCTATAGAGTAATTTTTTGTAAATGATTTTTACAGAAGTGCAAGAGACCTTATTTAAAAACATACCAAAAAGTCACAGGAAAAATACAAATTCCTTGAGGTAAGTTTGCCTCTCCCCCTGGTAAGCTGCTAGATATGTGTCAGGGTTCATTTAATGATTCTTAAGTTTTAAGAGAGTTTAAAATTTCATTCCATTCCATAAAGTGACTTCTTCCACCTTAGAAGTTGAAATTTGATTTTGTCTGACCAAAAATGTCTTGAGATGGACTTGTCAAAAGTGAAACTTAAAACGTGGTTGAAGACTTTAAGTTTTAAAACTTTAACATGTTGTTTTCAACATTTATATAGGGTGAAATTGAAAAAGGATTAAAGGGAAAAGAAAACAAGACTGGATCGAGGAGTGGGTGAGCATGTGAGTGTAGTCCCCAGGCCTATGATGCAAGATGTTTTTCTCTTGCACCATTGGTCACTTTGGCAACAATTGTTTTGGGTTTACCTGAACCCGGTAACTGAATAGAAACTTGTAACTGAAAAAACACCACAACCACTTTGCTTAAAGTATTCCTGTTCTTCCCCAACCTCTAGGATCTGGCTTTTGAAGGAGTATATTCTTTATCAAATGTATGTATAAAAGAGAAATAAACATAAGAATCCAGATAATCCTAGTTTGTTTGATATTTAATGGTTTACTAAGAATTTATGTCTTGATTTTCTGAAGTTGAATATTTTTTGAAAGTTCAATATAGAAAAAGAAAAACTCACAGAAATTAAAGAAGTATCAATTTTTATAACCTTATAAAATTGTGATTCAATGAAATTTGAGAACTTTATGCTTAAAAGATATATCAATTCAAGTCACTTAAGAAGAGGGGTTCTAAATGCTAGAATGATGGATGCAAACAAGGCAACATTTACACCATTATTTTTTACCAATTTCATCCCAAAATGAACAATCAATCATCTCATCTATCCTCTAGGCTCTAGCTTTTCCCAAATCCTTTCCCTTATTTTTAACAAAATTTTCTAAAGGCAAAGATAAATAAGCTTGCCCCATATTATTTTTCTTTCATATTTATCAAATCCTTCTCTGATCATACAATTAAGCTTAGCCTGCAAGAAAAATAATTTTTTTCCAAATAACAAACCATGGATAACTAAAGCCGTAAAAGATGTTATCAACAAAAAGAAGCAAGTGTTTGGTCAGGGTGATAAAGATAAATTG
>JXSR01S033606.1:2902-16411 GCA_000969725.1 Ophiothrix spiculata
AAAAGAAAGGTCAAATTCTCAACTTAGTCCGATTACAAAGGTGGAAGGCGGAGGCATCGTGATCGACACTCTGTGTCGAGAACCGCGCGGCCCGAGAACCGCGTATTCTAGTTACTCTAAATTTTACCCCCTAAAAGTTAAATATTTACTTCAAGTTTTGAAAAACACCCCTTTGTGAACATTTTCTGGTTTTGTTTTTAAAAAAACACCCCTTTTTTCTCGAAAATCAGCTTTTAAAAACCCTAACCACATGCAGTGCTTTACGTGTTAGTCTAGAAAAAATTACCTCCTTTTCCGTGTTTTTCTGTTCCCGTATGTGTACACAAATATAACTAAGTGTCCCCCCCCCTGGGCAAATACGTAAACATACCACTTGAAGTTCTTGAGGAGTCTTTACAAGTATAATTGTCACGCCTGATTTAAGTCAATTGGTGTCATGTTTCACGAAACTATTTATACATAAATACTTTCTCAGGCCTAATCAAAGGAAAAATCAATATCTAGGTCAGGCCTGATCTAGGTTAGGCTAATGAGACTCAATTCTGAGTTTCCCGTCCCCCGCCCGCGTTCTGAAATTTGGGCCGCGTTTGCCGACCAAAATCTGAAAATAATTCATTATTTTGAAAAAAACGATGTCCAAAAGTCGGCAAAACCTGTCTAAACAAATGCCTGACACATTGAATCACTGACTCACTCATAAACAAAAATTGCGGCACTAATGCAGTGCTAACATGTGTAGGCAATAAATAAAACAGGTATTTGAAATTCTGTGGTGTCTTTTTGGTATATCAGCATTAAAGTAACCAGAGTGTAACATAATTAAATGTTTAAACAGAGACGTTTATGTTTTTTGAGATGTTTTTCTTTTTAGTTGAAGGGTCTTAATCATATTTTTTGGGTCTGGTGGATAGGATTTCACTTTTTCATTTCAATTCTTGTTGTTTCAGGGTCTAAACTTTGTTTTAAATCATAGGTTCTTGATCATTATTTTTGTTTGTTTTGTTCATTTTCTCAGACTTAGTTTTAGTAATTTTGTTGCAGCCTCTTAGTTTTGGGTCTTAGTAGGTTCTTGCTTTTTTGAAAATATCTTGTTGCAGGGTCCCAGGTTTGAGTATTGGTAGGTTCTTACATATTTATCTTTGTTGCAAGATCTATTGGGATCTTGACTTCTTGAGTAGGTCGATGCCTTTTTTACATACATTTATTTTTGTTTTGGGGTCATAGCTTTGTATCTTAGTAGGTTCTTGGTTTTTCTCTGCCTTAGTTTTGGTTCCTGATCGTAAGGCTACTTCATTATTTTTGTTACGGCATATTTGGGTCTTGTTGGCTTCTCAAGGCTTTGTGTCTTTTTTTTTTTTTTCTTTTTCGCAAGTTCTGTCTTGGTACTGTAGCTTTTTGACTTTAATGTTGAAGGTTTGGTCTCAGTAGGACATATATATATCAGGTTAGGTAGCAGTGAATAATAAGCAGGTAACAAATAAATTTGAAACGAAAAGGTTGAACGCACAACATTGGAATAAGCTGACAAAAAGGTTGAAGTAATGACATTTTGAAATAATGAATAATGAATAATGAAAAAGTAGCCTCATTATGGGCTGAAAAAAATGTGACGGGAAACTCGGAATCGAGTTTCATTAGCCTTATCCATCAATTTGATCAACAATTAAAGCACTGATAAATTCAACTGTCAAAACCCTGGTCAAAATAAGCACATTTTACATAGGGGGAGGGGTCATCCGGGTGCAGTGTTGTATCTGTACCTCGCTCGTGTGGATGGGGTATAATATTTTCGTCCCAGGAGGAATAAATAATAAAAAATCCCACCCGGCCCATTGAACTCAAAACGGCATTCATCTCTTGTTTTTTTAGTAATTTCAAGGCATAAATTTATATCGATGATATATCAGCGAATCACAGATACCACATTCACGGCTGCCTGGACCTTTACCTAGGCTCTTTGCTATGCAAACTTTCGGAGACTTTCTTGTGATCTCGGAGGTTGAAGAAGGAATTTCCAGGAGATTATCACCAGCATATCATCCGATCGAGATTATATCAGCCAATTTGGAATATATGTAGGGATGAAATAATTATTCAGTATGTGAAATGATTATGCATTCCCTTGTCTTCTCCGGTAACTCTTAGAAACAGTTTAGACAAAAATGGTAGGTCACTTCATGTATGGATCACTTGAAGTAATAGAAAGACTAACAAGGTTTGGTCATTCATCATGTTCATATTACATGATGTTTTGTCCTTTTGCAATTTTACTTAAATTTGTAGGCCTAGATGGAAAAACTTACATTTGCGTAACATTTTTTTCCCATTTGGGCGCAATAATTTGGCTTTGATTTGAATATGAATAAGAAAAACACACATTTTGAAAGGAAGCTCCGATTGCTGTCTAATAAAAAGCAAAAGAAAGTTAATTTTGTCCTGAATTTCAATTTCCAATTTCTATTTTTAGCCCTTCCCAACCCCACATTCGCCCTTACAAAACAAACAGACAAAACAAAACGAACAAACAGACGATTCGTAGAACTTAAAATTTCTAAAATCGGCCGTTGCTCTCATCATGCTCGAACTCTTTTCCATGCTCTGTCGTAAAATATTATGCCATTTTCTCATGATCTATATTAAGAACAAAATAATTTCACGATGTTCATAATCAAACACTCACATCCCTCTGACAAGTCACAGGTTTAACTGTCAATAAAAACATACGATTAAAACCACAGAATCGATTACATGATTACTATTTCAATAACATCCACACTTGAGTACTTCCAGTCAGTAAATAGGCAGCACTGGTAATTAGTGGCCAGTAGATAAAGTCGCCCAAACTTCTGTGGGTGTGAAAGCTTGCTTAGCGCTTGAATGTCGCTTGCTTTGTTCTTGGGTTGACTTGAATCGCGCTTGTTTAGGTCTTGATCTGAATCGATTATCTTGTTTTGCACTTGTATTACGCTTGCCTTTGACTTGCCTTTTCCATTGTTCTGGGGATTATAGACAAGACGATTTTTCCAAAACAAGACGGTTCATGTTAGCAGTGTAAGTACAAGCGATGAGTTCAATACGTCAATGATACCAATAGCCTCGGTAGTCCAGACTGATACAGAGACATGAAGAAACAAATAGCTGGTATGGTTTTATTGTACTTTTGTGCGTGCATCTTGTTACATAAAAAAGCAAAGGTTAAACCAAGGAAAAAAGAAAAAAGAGTTCATCATTTTCAAGCTCACCAGTGCATTTTCTTTACATTGTTTTTCATAATATCATATGATTTGCCATATCTTTGAAGTATTTACAGGAGACAAGTTTAGAGTTAACTGATTCAACAGTCAGTAGTTTCCATTGTGTAGGATCATTGGTTATGTCACTGTTCATAATTCCCGTGCATTCCAAATGCTTGTGGTTTTATTGATTTAGTATAGTATCAAAGATATGCATAGTTCTATTGAATTTTAATTAAGTTTAATTTAATATCCATGTGTTCCAAAATCTGTGGTCTGTACATCTTCACTATCCAGCTGACCACCACTGACCTATTATTGACTAGTAGCAACTGTTACAAGGGGGAGGGGAAACCAGTTCTGTAGACTAGCCGACCCATAGTGAACAGTTGAAATTTTCTGTAACTTTGAAGGAGGGGTAATGAAGTAGATTTCTATGGGATAGTCCCAGATCATTTTGACCACTAATTAGAGAATAAAAGATAAGATTTCTTGTTTTGCCTGTCATCTATCGTCTCATAATGGATGGGCGTACATTATTTTGAGTAATGGGCGCCCCCACAGGGGGTGCCCATTACGAAAAAATAATGTATGCCCATCCATTATGAGACGATAGATGGCAGGCAAAACAATAAATCGCCATCTTTTATTCTCATTCTTAGTCACATATTTGAGTAATTTATAAACCAAAAACGATGTAAATTATTTCCAAAAACTATAAACATTATAATTACACCCCTATTCAAACATGAAATATTCCAAACCCAGTAAAGCTGTTCTAGCCAGATGTGTGCGTATAGCTGCATCGCGTCGTGATTTTGAATGCGCGGCTCCACTGCATTTCACGCTGAACGCACTGCCATCTATCGTCTCATAATGGATGGCCAAAATTCCTTATTAGGAAGTAAAATTGCACTCAGTGACTAAGAATGAACAATCATCAGTGACCTTTGCTTCTAATAAAAAGAACTAGGTTAAAACTGTATGGAATGCCTGCAGACCCATATGGCCTGCGGTCACATGCCGGTAATCAACTGCAACTTGGCTATATAGGGGAGAGCTAGGAAACCAGTCTGCAGACCAAGATGACCAGCAGACTATACTTTATAAACCTTGAAGTATGTTGAGGGGAGCGTGGCTGAGCGGTTAGAGTAAGGGTCACGTAATACAGAGGTTGTGGGTTCGAGCCCCGGGCCAGGCGGTTTTCGTCTCTTTGTTTCCTTTGGCAAGAAACTTTACTCTATTTGCTCCGTGGTTTGGAAGTCACGTAAAGCCGTTGGTCCCCTGTACGAATAGACTTTCATGCAAGTACTGTGTGTCATTGATTGATTGATTGATTGAGCATCATGTTGGCCTCATGCAACAAGCAATCAGACTCTGTTACAAGATGCAAAGCATATCCCGTATATTCCACAACATTGTGAACTGGTGGTTTTATATTGTGTAAGAGACTAGTAATGATTGATTAGGATTGATTAAGACCAAATCACTGTGTATTAATATTCTTTTACATAAATTCTTCATGACGTTGGTATTATTTTGGGCTATTTTTGTTGATACCACATTTATATTAATCATTAGTTAATTTGAATATTCAGCAAGATTTGGTTCTTTTTTATGATTCACAGGGGTGATTTCAGCTCTTTTTCATGAGTTTGAAGAGGTCGTAATTTCAGGGGTTTTTTTTCATTTTCAGCCTGTTTTGGACATTTTGTCCCTATTTTCAGCTTTTTTCAGTTCTTTTTATCACATGACTCCAACACCCCTGGATTCATAAAATACGGACTAATTTACTTCCCCGTATGGTCATATTGGTTTATGTGCATTAATTGGCTACTTGTTGCATACTTCAAGGTTTATAGAGTATATAGTGAGCAGTAGGAATTGCCTCTAACAAGGGGGTCAAACCATTTAAATTTAAGAGAGCTTCAGACCATGTTGACCACTAGTGACCCATCAATATACCACATCCACTACCCCTTATTCTAGCACTTATTGTGGTCCTACCCCAACCCTAGTAAAATTTGATTGGATTAGCGAACGAAGCATGAAGCAGATGAAATGGTATGGGTAAAAGGAGGGCGCACCTACATGTACAGTTTGCAAGTGAGATTTACGTTGAAAACAAGAACCAAGAATAAATAAGTGAATAAAATCATTCCTCTGTTTGGAGCAATGATTTACATTTTGATTTTTGTGTAACTGTGATTGCCTTTTTATTCAGGTGAATGAAGCCATTCGCTACCTGGAATTTTGTGTGATGCAACTCAACAATACAGAAAAGGCCTTCCATAACTACTTATTGTCACTGTATGCCAATCACCAACCAGAACAACTCATGGGTTATTTTTGCACAGGAGGGTGATGTAAGTTGGGTGTGGGGTCGGGGGGGGGGGGGGGGGGGGGACAGAAAAGGCCATCCAGCCATAACTACTTATTGTAATTGTATGCCAAGCACCAACTAGAACAACTCATGGGTTATTTTGCATGGGAGGGTGGTGTAAGTTGGGATGCGGGGTCGGGGGGTATTATTGCAACTCAACAATACAGAAAAGGCCTTCCATAACTACTTATTGTCACTGTATGCCAATCACCAACCAGAACAACTCATGGGTTATTTTTGCACAGGAGGGTGATGTAAGTTGGGATGCGGGGTGGGGTGGTGGGCTGGTGGTTGCGGGGTAAATACAACTCATCAATACAGAAAAGGCCATCCATACCTTATTGTCATCACATGCCAAGCACCGACTGGAACAACTCATGGGTTGTCTTGCACAGGAAGGGGATGTGTAGTAATTATAAGTGGGACATCTTATATTTGAAGTGCACCTTTGTTTTGTGAATTTTCCCCTTAGGCCCTTGCAGGGGCATGTCCGGGATAGATCAACATCAACACGTATCCCCACATGTGTCAACGCTAAGCAATTTTGAGAAAAAAATGACCATTCATTGTGTTTTCAATGTCTGTAGCCACCGCATTTGTTTCGGTTTGAGTTTGAACTCAACTGCAGTGAAGCTTGGAAAATGATTATGAGGATTGGTCATAGATTTCGAGATATTATGGCATAGAGACAAAATTGGGGGTATTAGGGTTTTTGCCGATGATGCAATTTGCATCTTGTTATAATGGGAGCATATTGAAGGCATGCACACACACTTTGCATGCAGGATGGCATACCATGCGCGTAAAGTATTATTTGCGTAGGTTGTCTGTACGCGCAACAGAGCCTTGGCAGTCAGAGATGATTTTGGCGTGAACCGTGTGGAACGACGCCATTACATGTGCCGGTATACAAAGTCTGGTGTCTCACCTGTAAATCTATATGGGATAGTTTCAGCTTAGCACTACCCATAGATTTACAGGGGAGATACAAGACACACACCATTTTTATTCCGGCATGGAGACAAAATTTGGGGTATTCGGGGTTTTTGCCGATGATGCATTGCCTCTTGTTTTAATGCGAGCATATTGAAAACACGCACACACGCTTTGCATGCAGGTGGGCATACCATGCGAGTAAAGTATTATTTGCGTAGGTTGTCTCTACGCGCAACAGAGCCTTGGCAGTCGGAGATGATTTTGGCGAGAATCGAGTGGAATGACACCATTACATGTGCCGTAATATAAAGTCTGGTATCTCACCTGTAAATCTATGGGATAGGTTCAGCTTAGGCATTGGGAGCACAATTAGGCCACAACTTTGTGCGTCCAGCTGCAACCTTGCCACAGTCTTGATTTTCCAAAATGGCGACCAAAGACTTGATTGCTCACCTCAAGATTATTGTAAAATATTCATTACATGTTTTGAAATTATTTAGAGGTGCATGATCAAGCCTACGGTCGCCATCTTGGAAAATAAAGGCTGTGGCCAGGTTGCGGTCGGCCCAAGGAAGTTATATAGGGGAACCAGTTTTCTCTGCCATCTTGTGTCGCTCATGGAGCAGAGTTATTCAGAGTTTGGCCCGATATCCAGGCAGATCACGTAAATCTTCACTTGACGCATAAACAGCGTGTGCATTTTATTTCATGTGCAAACCATGACTGCGTTTCAAGTGGCGTGTATTGCGACTTTTTCTGATCACAGTATGCCAATTTTCCCGCAAATCCGTTGCGGAGACCCTTGAAGTGTGGCACGCGGAGCCGTAAATTGCCGGTGGTACAATAACTCGCCCTCCATTGGTGACAATCCAAGATGGCTGCCGTCCCATAGGATTTACATGGCGGTGAAATCAAACTGGCGGAGAAAACCTGTTCCCCTATAAAACTTCCTTGGGCCGGCCGCACAAAGTTGTGGCCTAATTGTGATCCAACGCCTTAGTTCTACCAGTGTTTGAACTCTGCTGGGAATGATTTATTTGTTTGCAGATAGCAGAAAATGTCCACTACGATCTGAAATATGCACTCAGACTTTGCGCTGAACATGACCACAAGAGGGCGTGCGTACATATCTACACAACGATGGGTTTATTTGAAGAAGCTGTAGACCTAGCATTACAGGTAACTTGTGTTGTGATCATCAAATCCAATTATAGCCTTAAATAAAAGAAAGGGAATATAGGGTAGGACTTCCAGTCAGGAGTAAGGCCCGTCGTATACTTTGATCAACACTAAATAGGCGGGAGTTATGAGGCTTTTCTTCATCCGCAAGTAAACATAATCCCACTTACACGCACGCCGTAGATATGGATGCGCGAGTCATAAAATGCGCGCTGTGACTCTGTAGTTGTTTTGCGTTCAGCTACGCATGCGCTTATTTGTATCAATTCACGATGTGAAGAGTCCTGCCTATTTGGTATGTTACTCAAAGTACAGTGTAGTTTGTAGAGGCTGTCTTGCTTACCTTGCTAATCCAAATATTTTGATGAACCGGGGCAATGTACCAACATGTTTGCACTAATTTATTTAGGGATACAAATGATGTAGGTGACTTATTATGTAGGTGACTTATTTGTAACCATTTCCTGATAATGGCGAATAATAATGGGCAAAAAAGAAGAAAATATTTGGATTATCAGTATCAATACATACATGCCAACCATCCTGCTTGTTATGAAATCCCTTGTTTTTCAACCCTCCCTAGAATCATTTCAAATTATAGCAAAACAGTTAATTTTTTAGATTCCACATGCAAAATTGGTTTGTTTCATTTCTAAAGCAATATAAAAGTCTAGTCAATTTAGAATATGCATATGAAGCCTGGGCTATCTTATTTTTGCTGGAATCATTTTAGTAAATTCAAATGGGAATAATAACGAGTCTCCATCTATGATCTTATAGTTTGTCTATCTGTATTTGTACCTATTTTGTTTAGGTCGATGTAGATTTGGCGAAATTAAGTGCAGAAAAACCAGAAGACGATGAAGAGTTGAAGAAGAAACTATGGCTTCGAATTGCTAAACAAGTCGTGCAAAAACAGAACGATGTCCAGCAGGCGATGGGAGTCCTCAAAGAGTGTCCTGCCCTCAAGATTGAAGATATTCTGCCATTCTTCCCTGATTTTGTCACTATTGACCATTTTAAGGTAGGATTATGACAGTCAAGGCAATTTCTTGTTTACGTGAGAGTATACTTCAAACGCTGACTTCGGATTATTTTCATAATAGCTTAACTCTTTCACTCCGGAATTTCATTTTCACAATCCATCCTATTTAGACGGAAAGCCGCTCAGAACGGCTTACAGCCCCCTCACTTTATTATAGTTTATGACAGCTGTAGAGCGCAAGGATTATTCTTTTTGCTAATATAGATGATGGTGCTAGCTACCTCTTCGTATCAACTGCAGGCGAACTTTCGACTAATTTTGCCTTGTATTATTTTTGTTAGAGCTATTTGTAAAAATTACGTTTCAAGTAGAAATTCCGGCCAATCATGCACGCTTTTGCGATCCGCTGTGAGCGGCTTTCCTGAGTGAAAAAGTTAAGGCAAAAATACTTTGGGGTATTTTTTTGCCCATCGAATCTTGTTGTAATATGCAAAAAATGATACTGCATTCCCATTTTAATCAGTCTGGCATATAACTGTTCATATAAAGTAGCATTTGCACAGTATACTTTTATAATTTATCTCAGAGTTGTTTTTTGATGCTGTGACTATTGCTATCTTTGTTAGTTCCCATAACTCATCCGGTGTTCATTCCTCTTCATGTTCAAGGAGCATTGGAAAAGAGTTCCTAATTTCAACTCTAAATTGGTCGTTTATTTGCTTAACATTATAATTTTGTGGAGGTTTATTATTCAAGATTCACCGACTTTATTCTGCTTCCAATACCAGCCATCTGAAGCTGATGATCTGAGCTGTCAATAGTTTTGCCAATTTTTTATTTATAACTTTCCTCAAAATATATTAATGAAGTATGTGATTAAATGGATATGATGGGGGGATTGGTTAGCGCAGCGTTTCTTCCCTTGTCTTTCACTACTGTGACCCTGGTTCGATTCACGGTTGGACCTAGGTCGTATATGAATTTGGTTATTGATCCATACTCGTCCTCGGAGGTTTTCTCCAAGCACTTCGGTTTACTCCTACATCTAGAATGGAAAATTCTTTCCAATATTCTGTCTTGCACACTATGGACGAATCCCTTGAATTTAATGCATATGCACTATTGGGATTAGCCTGGCTATCTGACAAAATAAATAAACAAACAAACAAACAAACACCCCAACAAACAAACAAACAAATAAATAAATACAATTAATTAATAACTTGTCCCTGTGTTTGTTGACATTCCCCAGGATGCCATATGCAGCTCATTATCCGAATACAACCAACATATTGAGACCCTGAAGTCTGAGATGGAGGATGCTACAGACAGTGCCAAGGCAATCCGATCAGATATACAGGAGATGAGGAACAAGTAAGCATGCCTGCCAACTAGTAACATTTCATCTGATTTAGTAAGATGTTTTAGGCGTTTTATAGCAGAAAAACTTACTAACAATGCTTCTGAATCTGTGAATTGCTTGAAATCACTTAAAGCAATAATATAAGATTTTGATCAAAAATGGTTTATAGTAAAAAACAGCATAAAATGGAGGAATGTGACTATCTAAAAGCGTTTTCAAGTGTGTTTTGTGAAAAAAATTGTTTTGCCACCAAAAAATGGATAAAAAGCACTTGCATGCTTTCCTGTACTAATACATATGGAATTAAATTCGGGATCCCGAATTTAATTCAACAAATGGCCATAACAGAAAAGGTAAGCATCTTTGAGCCAAATCGCTTGGAGGGTATTCATATCTACCAAAAACAAACCCAATAAGCCCAAAAAATCAAAAGTCATGCGTGACAGGGGCGCTTCATTTTAACACTTTATAGTATTGCTTTAACATTGTGGTATTTTTGTGTGTAAAATTTACTCCTTTAGTGAAATATTTACTTTTGCGGGTTGCAAGATCTACTTCTATGTACTTATAGGCTGATAGGTCTGAGTTAGTGAAGATCACAAATTGATCACAGCGGCATGGTACATATCAGGAATGGCTCGCTTGCCAGTTACTTGCTGTAGTTGGCTTTATTATGACGTGACGACTATGAATAGCACGTCTGTGTCACTTGCCAAAAACTACCAGCTTTCATACTGTCCAGATAAATATGTGATGACTCACCCCGAAAAGGGGGACTTTGCGACAGAACACTTTTTGAGAAACTGATGAAAATAAGGAGCGAAAAATTCCAGCAGATTTTCTGTTGTAAAATTTGATCGTCTTGATCAATTTCAACAAGTAAGGTGTCATTTTAAAGCTTAGAAAATTCTGTAACAGATGAAATGATAAAATCAAAATTGATATCATCTGCAAAGTCCCCCTTTTGGGGTGAGCCATCACATATAAGAAATGCGTATCTGTGTCTTGGACTCAATAAGCTATGAATTTTGTGCTACAGCTAGTGTTACCCTTGTTTCATATTGTCATCAAAATGAAATAGAAGTTTAAAGAAAGTCAGCTTTTAAGGTAAAGGAATATGGGGTAGGACTGTAAATAGAAGAAATATCAGAAGGATGTGTAGCCTTATAGTTTGCTTTATTTAGTTCTTTCAATTACATTCATTTATTTGGTTTCTTCCATACAAAAACTTGTTCAAACATACTAGAATACAAACAAAATGATCAATACTCAGACAGTAATAGCTACGCACCGTCTTTTTTGAGGTCATTAATTAAAATCTGAGGTGTTTGTTTTGGGCAGAGGCAATTTTCTGAGGGAGCATAACTCCTGAAGAAAAGTATCATGACCGTAATTTTATTCTTATTAAAATTCTTATTTGATTTTGACCAAAACCTGGTGAAAATCAAAGTATCATTTAATTTGTTTCTTTGCCATCTGCTAAACATATTGACCAGCCCAGGCACTGCTTCCGCGTTGCGTTTAGCCAAACGCGACCTCTGCGATATCATTGTGTGCACGTATTGTTGTATTTGAAGCATACGCACTATTATCGCAGCACTGCGTTCACGCAGGTCATTAACAGAAGTTATTAATTACTTATAATGGCCGCGCAGTTGTTTGCGTAAAACTAAATTTAATCTTAGTAGTTTGGATTGCACTATTTACACAGTTTATTATAATAATTGCACAAAGAGAAGATTTGACTTTTTGATTTCCACTTGATTTTGATTTCAGGTATGACATTGTAGGCGGGCAACAGAAGTGTGCATCGTGTGGCTACCCGCTGCTGACCAGGTCATTCTACCTGTTTCCTTGTCAGCACATGTTCCATGCTGACTGTCTCATATCAGAGGTGAGTCCTGATTTCAGGTATGACATTGTAGGTGGGCAACAGAAGTGTGCATCGTGTGGCTACCCGCTGCTGACCAGGGGTCGATTTCACTAACGTTAAAATGCATCGTTAACCCATCATAAGACCAAAACCCATCGTTAGCTACGACCACCTCTTGACCCCACGCAACGTTAACAAAGGGTTAGATTTTTTAAATGCATGATTTATATACCTTGCAATGCGGTGAACACTTACGAAGGGTTTTCACGTCATTGTGAAGTCTAGTTGTAGTTACGAGCTGAACCCTTTGTTAGTTTCGATACATCGTAAGTTAGTGAAATCGACCCAAGGTCATTCTATCTGTTTCCTTGTCAGCACATGTTCCATGCTGACTGTCTTATATCAGAGGTATGTATGTATGGTAACAGAATGGAAAATTGATTGAGAATTGCAACTATTTAGCTTGTAAGCACTATTCTTTGCCGACGCACGAAAGTGGCGGAAAAATGTAAGATGAGTATTGCGTTGTCAAATTGGGCACAACTTTGTGCGGCCGGCCGCAATCTGGCCACAGCCCTAATTTTCCAAGATGGCGACCATAGGCTTGATATTTCAGGACGCACACCACCAATTGAAACTCCCATTGAAATACAAGCAAAAACCCAGGTCTTTGGCGCTCATATTAAGGCCTTTGTGGCAATATTTTAGGTATAATCTATATATCAATTGATTGGAATTTTTTCAAATTTTAATATATGTTTCCATGTATGGGGGGTCTTCCATCTCGTTTTCGCGCTACGGGAGCCTGAAGTTAGCCCCTATTATTTCTACCCGTTTTTTGGCCCGAAAACGCGATATCGCCATTTTACCGTTCCGAGGGTCTACTTTTTCGGTACGATTAAAATTTCGAATTTTGGGATTTCCAAAGTATTATACAGACTTCGATCTTTAGTTTGAACCCAAATTTGACACATAAATCAAATAAAAAAGTGTCTAAAGCGACCCATGTACTGCAAAAATCGAGGACTTTTATACCGGAAATAAAACCATTACACAAAACGTGATTTGGTGGTGTATGTCCTTCACAGTTCAAGATTGTTGTAAAATATTCATTGCCTGTTTTGAAATTAATTAGAGGTGCATAATCAAGCCTTACGGTCGCCATCTTGGAAAATAAAGGCTGCGGCCAGCCGCACAAGGTTGTGGCCTAATTATGCTCCAGCCCCTTACTGTCTTTTTCTATCATTTTCAGTTTCAAAACCCAATTACCCACAAATTGAACTCTCAACTAGCGGCCAAATTTTGCCCTTTGACCAGAACTGATTTGGGCTTTGATTCGCTCAAAATATAAAGAAATACATTAGATGTACACTGACAAAAGTAAATTGGTGGCTTTACCACTCTCTTGTCCCGATTATCACTACTATCATCAATCTTTCTCTCACTTCGGGAGAGGTACCGCAGTGCTTCAAGGTCGCCAAAGTGACGCCACTTATCAAGAAAAAGTCTCTTGACAAAGAAACGCATAAAAACTATCGTCCCGTCTCGCTTCTATGT
>JXSR01S033610.1:3505-14093 GCA_000969725.1 Ophiothrix spiculata
CCCGCGCCGTACGGCCATGTTCCATAGATTGCAATGTAATCAATTACACAACCTATAGTAAAATCATATTGTAAATTTGGTTGCATCTGCTCTTTTCAGAGTTGTCTGTATAGAAAAACTAGTCATTTTTCACCTCAAAATAGCTGTTTTCATTTCAAAACTACAAATGTGATAAAGCTTTAGTAAACAGTTTTGGAAAGCTGATTGTTTCTTCTTTCTAGTAATAGATAGTTTGATTTTTTCTGAGTTGTAATTTCCAGGCGAATTTTACTTTTATGGACCTTCACCTCTACACAAAATATACAAAATTGTCAATTTTTAGCCCAATTTTGACCAAAAAAAGGCTCCGTATGACTTCCCAGAGGATGGAATAGATCCCTAGTATGCAAATTTATATTAACTACACCTCACTTTACTCTTACATAAAATTTGTTTTCATATTGATCATTTAGTTTCTGGGCGAATTTTACAATTATATCAGTGAAATTTAGTGTTTTTATCTGCCAAAATCCAAGACGGCTGCCAATTAAATATGCAAATAAGGCATATTTGTGGATTTTTTATTTCTTCCACACATGCACATTACAGTGAAACTAACATAACAAAAAAAAGTACAGTACACTGTTAATAAGACATGTGGAGGAGGACTGGGAAATAAGCATTCAGCCTGTCGAGTCCCAGACTCCAAATTACTTAAATAGATATAAACAAAATTGAAAAAAGCATACCATCCTCCCATTCCACAATGTGATGGCCACAGAGCAACAAGGAAGAATGGTATGGTTCACTAATTGATATATAAATAATGATTGAATTGATTTTACATGAAACAACTTTTTATCTACATGTAATATTTATGAATTCTGATCTTGTTTCTTAACATAATCAGCAATGAGAGCATTTTTATATGAATATTTGAAAGACTTTATATTAATATTCGTTTAATATATTTAGGCATATCATTCCAGGTCTTGACACCTTGATAGGAAATAGATTTATTGCAAAATTCAATATCATTTTGATATTGGGTATCATAAAGCCGAAGTTTAAAGGCACTTTTACACTTTTAGTTCAAATATGATTTTAAGTGTCCTTGTCACGCAACAATTAACCCAAAACTTTACAATTTGTAGAAGCTTTCCTGGATACCAGGAATATCTAGCATATCCTGGATCATTCAGATTTTCTGAAGCAAATTAGCATATAAAAAATCCTGGAGACATCCTGAAGGTCTTCAGGAGGTCTGACTGATCCAGGATTTGCTCGATATTCCTGGAGACTACTAAGAATTGGCTAAAAATGTCCAGGGGGATCTCCTGGAAAGTTCTTTTCGCTATGGGAAATGCTGTAATATGCAAATGTTTGAGCCTTACGATATTGTTATGATTATCATGGAACCAGCAACAAGTATCCTTGCTTTCTTTGTGGCATAAGTGAGTCATAATACTCTTATTTCCAGGATTATGAGTTAAGTGCTCCTAAAAATGATGATGGTTCTTGGTTCCAAATCTCCTATAGAACTCAAAAGTGTACAAAAAAATAATGTATTATCAGATGCTTAATTTTTTGGGGGGAGGGGGTATAGAGAGGATATATAAAGCATACTTGTACAATCTAAGGCTCAGCAGTAATGAAGAAACTTCAAATCAAATCAAATCAAACTTAATTCGAATATCAAAATTACACAAATTCATTAAAAACACATCAAAAGTTAAAACAAAAATAATATTAAGGACATCATCAAGAGGCCAAGAAGACCTGAAGTGATGATACCCTGCAAACAAAATAGGTTACAAAAGTACACTTAACAAGCAACAGCAAAGGACAAACAAACAACATAAACAAGCAAATGCTCCGATTAACTTTAATATCTCAGGGTCCTGGATAAGTTCCTATGTTGGTTTCTACTGTCTTTCATCTATTTAGTACATGTAATAATGAATTGATAAACATCAGTCATATTATAGTAATAATAATAAAGACTGGCAACTTGTAGTTTACTAAAGCCTTACCACACATCTTTATAGGATACATGAAACCTATCAGTTTGTAGGTAATTTATTTTCTCAAAATTGGCAGACTGAACCATTGTGAAGATCTGTGATTGAGAATACCAAAATAAATCAAAGGGACAGAGAAAGTTATCTTGTTTTATACATAAAGGGTTATTAGATTTAAAAACTTTTTTAATTAATGTTGTATTTTTCACTCATTTTCTGATCCAGATTTTGGGCCAAGTTTCAGGTAATATGTAGTTGGTATCATCTAATGAGATATTTTCTACCCTTTTTCTTATCACTTCCTCAGATGGTCTGATAGCAGTCCTTTGGACTATGTTAATTGGCTTCCTGGTGAACCGGATGACAGCTATGGGGAGCAAAAATGTGGAGAGATTCATGCTTCTGGTAAGAAAGATGTTTAAGAACTGTTGTCTGAAATGTCTGGGGGTGTACTCAAATATGATGCTGCAGGCATAGCGTTACCAAGAAAAAGGTGAATTATGGTTGTTTTTAGGACAGAAGGGTGTATCAGGTGTCACTGTTTAGGGCATCAAAAAAGATCAAAAACAGTCATTTGCAAGAAATAGGGTACTTGTTTAAACCCTCGTGTGAAAACGGTATCGGAAAAATCCTGGGAATAGGGGAAAAAGGGTATATTTTGGCTTCAGAAACAATCACCATTAACCTTAAACCCTGAATTGAAAGGTGCTCCGTTTTCTAGCTCAAGTCCAACTATGTCATGGGAGAAAAAAGCATGTTTTTACCGGGATTCAAACCCATGACCTCTGACTTCCCAAGCGAGGCACACCGCTAGCAGGCCACTACGGGCTGCAGCCCAGGCAGCGATTTCGTCCCCATATGCAACCCGCGTCTATGACGTATTTTAGTGATTTTTGACAGTGAGCTTTAGTGAGTTTTAGGGCGGTTAGGGTTAAGGGGGTGTTTTGAAATACTGTGGTCACGCTATGCCTGCAGCATTATATTTGAGTGGCCCCCTGCAGAAATGTCTAAAAAAGACCAAAACCTTGCATAGAATTATAAATTGTTATACATCACCTAGTGGCAAATGATTAGAGAAGGATATACGCCGGGGAACTAGTGACCCAACACGTGCGTTTTGGTTCCAAACAAAAGGGGTGAACAGTTTTGCAACATGTTACGTCTGTGGGGAAAAAAGTCAGACTCCTATTTGATACCATAACATTCGTCTAAAACAAAAATAAGGGAAAAAATGCAGACCTGTTATGCTGAAGGTTGTGATCAGAAGCCAGGACGGAACCCCTTTAAAACCCTGTTTACGTACGCCTATTCTGTTAATGGAGAGTTTGCGATTTTCAGTACGCAAACGCGAACGAAAACGTGAGTTCTATTGAAATCCAGCCAACCATTCAGCTAATCATTCAGCTTGAACAGTACAGCACACCGTGGATTGCAAAATTTCACATACACTATTACGTAGATACTAATCACTTAATTGATATCCCCTATTGTTTTAAATTAAAGTTATATCAAAATCAGACGAACACCTGCAACAATAATGTCTAGACATTCATTACCAGCACTTACCGAGGTTTTATTGCGTTTGGTTGTAAAGATTCTGGGTTGTAAACTTCAGACTTACACAACCGTAAATGGAAATTTTCTGATTTTACATTGACTTCTATGTGAAATTTTCACGTTAAACACACTGATTGCGAAAGCCAATACTCTGAACAGAAACGATTAAACTTACGTGAATAGTAGCCAGACATGTGGAAATTACCGTTTGAAGAAGGTCTTTTTACGTGAGTACACGTTCATTATGTGAGTTCTATTGAAAGTCATATTAAAGTGTAACTAACTAACTAACTAACTAATTAACTATAACTATAGTTAGTAACAAAAACTAACCAACCAACTAACAAACAAACAGACAAATAGAATAACAAACAAACAAATAATTAAAAAATAAGTAAATAATCAAACAAGCAAACAGACAAATAAATAAATAAATAAATACAATAGATCCTCTGGTAAATGGTTACTGCTGACTAGGTTTTATCATTTATGACTTGTTTACCGGTATCTCCATCGATCTATTCAATTGTCAAATTACTTCTTTCTTTAATTTTATTAAAATGACATTGTCATGATTTACCATGATAACAGTGTGACAGGGATACTAACTAAACCCAGCGGGGGAGTGTCCTTATGAATCGGTTGTGCAACCAAGGACGTCACCCTGCTAAATATCTGATTTTCCACGAGGTGTTGCGTGCGCAACAGAAAGGACTCGTGTTTAAAAACTCCCGCTACACACTCGATGAAGCAGGGACAATTCATTGAATAGTATTGGGATATGAATTTAACTCATGCATATCGACAACTCAGTCCCTTGAACTAGGTGTGATGATTATACATGAAACTTATAAAGTACGCGTTTGCGTGAACCGTTACGTAAACGTGAGTTTAAAAGTTTCTGTGTCCCGTCCCGTGTAACGTGGTAATCGCAATCTCTCTAATATGTATAATCAGTGGACATAAGGCATAAAAAAAATTGTGTTTTCTGTCGGTGGTCAAAAAACCTAAATGCGAAATGCGTTTTTTTATTTTATTTTGTTTTCTTTTTTTTCTATTGTTCAAGAGGTGCTAAGGCAAATTTTGATTGAAAATCCGCATGGGTGATAATTTATCAGTAAGAATCCTTACTGATAAAAGGTTTTTTTTTTAAAGGTTTCAAGTTTTTGTTGAAAATAAAACACTTTTTTAGAATTTTTTTTTGCAATATTCCCCGTTCTTTTTTATCAAATTGGCTTTTTTGATTTTGGTTTTCTTAAATATCAAATAAAAAAAAGAAATGCGCAAATAATGACGCCAAAACGAAATGCGCGCGACGCACGGGAAACAAACTTGTTTTTTGTTTTTGCCTAATATCATTTGTTTGGAACCAGATCGCACGTATTGGGCTAATTATCATAAATTAGACGTCACTACTTCCCGACCGGCGTATAGACAACACAGTAGGAGTGGAAATGGTCGCCATTACTCAATTGCTCAACCGGTATAATTTGAAATTTAAATGGTCTTTTTATTACAACGATATACATGAAACCTGATTAAATAATGAATACCTTTTGCATGAAAAGAGGTGTAGAGTATTCTACAGAAAGGAAAACATATTAAGGCTACAGTCCCTAAATGGGTGCCGTTTGGCTGAACGTCATCTTTACTGCAAGTTTTTACCTATTTACCTACTTCCACATATCAGAATATCACAATTTTTGGCGTACATATGGGATAGAGTTTACTAGTGATTTTACGTTTATTATCAAGGTCAAAATTACATCAATAGACTACTTCGAAAAAGTGACACCTATTTCACCAAAACCTCATGATTTTATAGAGTTCGAACGATTCGACTGTTTTCAAATTTTAACAGAATGTAGGCTTTATTGAATTACAAATAATATTTTATGAATATGCTGTGTTGATTTTGAATGATAATGTAAGTCCGCGCAGTGGCGGCACCAGCATCTCAATTCTGGGGGGGGGGGGGACGGGGGGCAAGACAAATATCTTGGGGGCAAAAAAAATCAGAAAAAAATACCAGCCCTTATCGTGTGTTAAGGGTTGATGACCTCCACCTGCTCAGGAAAATATGAATCCTAACTATTTTTTAATCATGATAAATAGTTTCCACTGGATTTGCGGGGACTCGAACCATGGATTATGGCAGGGGTTAGTCATGCATTACGAGGCGAGAGATCTACCACTAGGCTATTAAGGAAGCGTTGAGATCGTGAACTAAAATCTAACACATAAACATAGGAATGCCGTATTTTTCTTTTGTTTACATAACAATTGCAATTTGTGCCTCATTGGGATGCGCCATTTGTAAGTAAATTATACGTATGCGTATATCAAACAAAATGTAGATAATGTAGACACTAAAAACAGACAATTCACAGCTCAAACAAGACGAACTCAGAGTTGTAATTCACGTCAGGTTTTTCTGGCAAAACAACGCGGGCTTGTTACATTATCATTCAAAATCAACACAACATATTCATAAATATTATTTGTAATTCATTTAAAGGTATTAAGCCTACAATCTGTCAAAATTTGATAACGTCGAATCGTTCGAACATCATAAAATCATGAGGTTTCGGCGAAATAGGCGTCAATTTTTCAAAGTAGTCTATTGACGTAATTTTGACCTTTATAATGGACATAAAATCACTAGTAAAGTTGCATGTATAAACTAGAGACTTTATTCTATATGTACGCCAAAAATTGTGTGATATGTGTAAGTAGGTAAAAACTTGCAGTAAAGATGACGTTCAGCCAAACGGCACCCATTTATGGACTGTAGCCTTAATCCAGTATGACACAAAATAACATGAGTGCACAATAAAACAGCTGACAAATCAAGGTTGTTCATCCTTTATCTCTAACACCTTGTTTTTACAGAGGGCGATTCAGTTGGGATGTGGAGTGACTTCAACTGTGGTAACAAGATTTCTTTCATCTGCAAGAGAGCTAATGACATCATCAAACCAATCACTTTCCCCCCTACTCCTGTACCCATTGGCAACTGTCCTGCCGGAGCCTTCAAGTACGATGTGATGTGTTATCAGTTCTTTGGATTTATTACTGATGATCAGATCTCTGGATTCACTGATTATAAGATGATGGACTGGGAAAACGCTAAAAATGTTTGTGATTCTCAAGGAATGCGGTTGGCTACCATACACTCCCAGCAGGTGCAATGTAAGTAGAGACTAGCAATGCAGATTCATAATCCATCGGATCTTGGAAACAAAATACTGAAATCTTATTATTCTCTTTGCATCAAAAAAAATAATTGGAAAAGTATACTTAAGGTAACACATACTAGTACAAACCATTGGTCAATTCTGGGACACAGTATTGAGCAATTTCGAGTGTTGTCAGAATTTTAACGGAATGATTAGATTGATCTATACACAAAAGACACCAACCAAGTTGGAGAAAACTGATTGTTTGAAGACTTGATAATTGATAACAAGCCACGGAAACAACCTTAGTCAGATAGCTTTGAGTGCCTTGTCATGTAATTCTTACAATCTTGTTTTATTTCCAAGAGAAACAAATGTGAATGATTTCAACAAAGACTAACAATGAATACATCAAAACTTAGGTGAAATTATGCCATGACAAGATTATCAGATTTAGTGAAGTTGACTCCATTTATTTTTTACTAGAAGAATGCACTGTAAGCAAATCCAATATTGTTACAAAATTGAATGCATATTTTCAATTTTTTTCACAGCTTACTTAACATCGTATATGAAAGACAAAACCATCAACTACTGGATAGGTATGAGTGATAGGACAGATGATCAAAACTTCTTGTGGGCTGATGGCACGACTGTAGATTACACCAACTGGAAAAGTGGTGAACCTAATGATGTCAGTGGACAGGTAATGAGAAATGAAATCACTCTCTGACAAATCCTTTAGATCAAATCAAATCAAATCTGTGTTATAGGTATAGGGGATAGGATGGACGATCAAAACTTATGAGCTGATGGCACGACTGTAGATTATGCTAAATGGAAAAATCGAGAACCTAATGATGTTTAACCCATGATATACTAGCAAGACGCAGCTATTGTCTAGCTAGACGCTAAGATTCAAATTGTTTTAACTTGCTAGGGTCTAGTTGGCGTCTTCAAAGCATCTAAAATCAAACCACATGCTAGCTGCGTCTTGCTAGTATATATCATGGGCTTCAGTGGACAGGTAATGAGAAATGTAATCACTATCTGACAAATCTTTTAGATCAAATCAAATCAGTTTTATAGGCGTGATTGGACGGATGATCAAAACTTCGTATGGTTTGATGACGCTACTTACTAACTTGAAAAGTGTGAACCTTATGTCAGTGGACAAGCAATAAAGAATATCAAAGAAAATATCAAGTAAACTGATCAGATCAAGTGAAATGGAATCAAATATGAAATATGAAAAATAAATGAAATACCAGGTAGCTTTATTTCAAGATAATCAAATTCAATATCAGGACATTATCTAAACAAACTAATCTTTTGAAAGTTGTGACTTTGGTTGTGTATTCAATTATTAAAAGAATTGTTGAGGATTTGTGATTGATTTTGACTGATGTTTGTATATTAGTTGTCCTTTTTCAAAACTAAAATTGAATCAGGCTATATTCATTAGCTGCAAAGTATATAGCATTTAGGTATTCAAACATGCTACAGAGTTGTTCATCGCTAATCAACAACGATGCATCCACGTGTCTGCGTATTTTTTTATCGCGCGAGGGTGGCTTAAGCCACCCGAGTGTGATCAAAATATGCCAACGCATTGGGTGCAGAGTTGTTGATTAGAGATGATAAACACTGTAGCATGTTTGAATACCTTTCAACAACGAGAATCTTCCTAAAAACGTAAAATTAAATTCTCATATGTCAATAAAAAGTAACCATAAAAATACTTTGAAGAATCTCAAACAAAATGCTACTTTATAAACGATTGTTGTTTTGTCGTTTACAACTGTTCCCAAGCGCCAGTCATTGCACGTACTCAAGTTCCCGACGCGCGATGAACAGTGCACTGCGTAAACGCACCTCCGCGTATGCTGTGCTGTGCGTGACGCGCTTATTTGAATATCAACTGTGGATTGAATCTGAAAAAATCTTAATTGAAATATATATCTTGCTACACATGTCAAGTAGATATAATCCAGGTCAAAAGTATTATTCTGATTTACTTTTCCTCCAGAGCTGTGTTGAGATGTTGTATAATGAAAAAGATGTTGGGAAATGGGATGATGTACCATGTGAAAATACCAATGGATTTATATGCCAAGCTAACTTGGGTAAGTACTGAGGGGAATTTAGCTGTTGTCTATGTATGTGAATACCACTAAGAAATGTTATAATAAAATACCAAATTTCCAGGACAGGAGACTCATTCTTGAACCAAAATTCCCAAAGTTTGAGTCAACCATATACAACAGTCACATTTGTAAGGGAAAATTTTCTAAGCACCCTATTTATTTGTTTGTTTTTTGAAATGTCCACACAGCACAACTAATTCTCTCGGTGGGGGTTGGGGGGGTTGGGGGGTTGGAATTGCATCACAAAATCTGAGCACAACCGTTTTTACCTGCGCAAGTATCGTTCTTATAAATCTATAGCAAGATAAATTAGTCCCCTATAAGAGAGTCCATATAAAATTACACTATGGAGTTGATCGATCAACTCAATCGGATTTAGGTTTAACAAACATTGTTTTACATTATCTGAAGGAATCGCAACTTTTTGTTAGATTTTCTGTTTACATCATTGACAATGGAGTATTGATATTGTTTCGAAATCTATTCCACCCTCCTCTGAATTCTCTTAAATCAAGCTTGCAGATGAAGATTAATTGGTGGTTCTTTACTGAAGAATGCATTTATTATCAAATTGAAAATGCCAAACTAGGATATTAAATGCTAAACATGATTTTTTTTAAAATATTTTATAAGATTTCACATCTATCAGAGGGCATGGCCTTGGGTTGATTTTTTTTTGTTAAAATGCATTGTAAATAAATTGTTAGACAGAAACTATTTGTTAACCAGCGAGTACCTCTTGACTTAATTTTAAGGTTTGAGTTTCCCCCGTGTGTAATTCTTGTACCTAACAATGCATCATACGCTTCTTGGGGTCTTGTGTCTTAGTAAAATTCACTTCCGTTAGAGCTATAATACATCCTAATTACAAAGTGTTACGATAGTATTTACCTTCTAGTGAAATTGGTTCCTGTATGGGTACCAAATGACTCTTACATTTTTGATAATCAATCAATCAATCAATCAATGATACAAGTACTTGCATACCATGCATACCCCATGAAGGAGTCTATTCGTACAGGGGACCCACGGCTTAACGTGACTGTCCGACCACGGACCAAGTAGAGTAAAGTTTCTTGCCCAAGGAAACAAGGAACTTTACTCTACTTGCTCCGTGGTAATGGGCATGTCCATTTTGATAGCTGTGATATTCCCACCTAGCATTATTACAAAAGTGCTCCCACCTTTACTCTTAAGAAGCAGTTTTTCTTTTCAGAAATTTAATAAAAAATCTTTGAAAGAGAGATGAGAGTTCTTACAGGTGAGCCATATAGTTTATAGTTTATAGTTTAGTAAGAAAGCTTTCGTCCTATTTTCAGATGTTCAAAAAAACACACTCCAAGTTGGTCATTTTGATTTGATTTTGCTTTTCTTTAGATCCAAGTCTACCTGAGCCAAGTATTCCACCAAGTCAATGCAAAGAAAATTATGTAGAATACTATGACAGCTGCTTCCGAGTGTTGACATCAAACCCCTCAGGAGTGACCTTCACTGATGCGCAGACACTGTGCCAATCAGATGGCACTGACTTGGCGAGCATTATGAACTCATTTGAGCAAGCATTTGTGGAAACTCAGCTATATACCATGGGAGATGACCCATTGTGGATAGGCTTGGCAGATCATAAGGTAAGAAGTGGTTGTCCACAGGGATCAATATACCTCATGTATAGATTCCTGTTCTTTGATTGGCACTGACTTTGCTA
>JXSR01S033612.1:0-13414 GCA_000969725.1 Ophiothrix spiculata
AGTGAAAAGACGATATGAAGTGTTTTAGCTCACAAATGTCTATTGTTTTTATTGTTTTATGTCAACTTATTTAAGCTGTAATTTTTTTATAAAAGCATCAAATATTTTAAAGTAAATTGTAAAAGAAAGAACTACATTTTGTCTTCTTACAGGTCAAAAATAGCAAAAAAATTATTTTTTAAAACCAAAAAACATTACAGCGTGACAACATTACAGCGTGACAGCGTGAAGAACACATTACAGCGTGACAACAACATCGAGCCCTAATCAGCTGCAAATATATTTGTAAGTGGTGTCCTAATCGCATTCAAGATAGCAACCATTCTTTTTCGAAAATCGTATGGTGAACTGAACGTCTGTGCCAAAAATGGAAGATTTGTCATTTCTGTAACGACTTTTTCATTAAGGGACCTAACTAATTGAAAGTTTATCAAATATAATTTAGGTCAAACTTAAATTTTCAGGTTAGAATGCAGGTCACACCTAAACTTTAGGGTTAGAGTCAAGTTTTGGTATGACCTAAAGTATAACGTTTTCATAATATAAAACATGTCGTGAGTATCGCTATGAAAATAACTTTTTGACTTTTCACTGTTATTATCTGGACCCATTTTATCATGATGAAGCTTTACAAATTCAATGAAGCTTATAACAATATTATTTCATTTATTAAACAATTCAGGAAATTATTTCACATCAAATTCAATATAAATACAAATTATACTTAATATCATATCTTGTGACATTTCAAAATTCAAGAACACTTGATACCAAATTTCAGACTCTTCAACCATCCCTACTTTCCTTTGAGCACAGGTCACAAAAATTAATATTGTCAAGAACATATGATAGAAATTGTGTACAGATACAAAATCCCACATAAAATGGGGTCTTGGTAGCATACATTTCAAATGTATTTCAACACATTTAACATTTCTTATGTCTCACTTGATGGCCATCTAATTACGTGGCCTGTATGCGCATAGGTAGAATACTTCATGAGTTGCATACTATATGAGGGGTGTTTAATAAGTTTATTGCCTAAACATAAAGTAGGAGATAAGATATACAGTTTGTGTTAGTCTGTAGCTCAACTTAGTAGTGAATACATGGAAAGTTTCCAGTAAAAATCTATTTATGTTGTGCAAATTAAAACTGTCAGGTTTCTGTGAGTGAATTTGAAACATTAGAAATCTCAAATTGCCAAGTTTAAATTTTCTATGTATCATGAAAATGAGAACAAATATTTACTAAACACTTTCCATATACTCAAGTTGGGAGTACATAACATTAAATTGAACCTGAATTTCGTTCCACTTAAACCCAAAACCTTTTTGAACATCCTTGTCTATTCTCGTACAACACCAGCAAGCACACAGCCTGTATATCACTAAACAGTTCTGTTGATAAAATATATGTCTGCTTTCTGATTTACTGTTAACACGATTTATTGACGAGTGAATTGTTGGACGGATAAGTTGAAGAAAATGCTTTTCCACGTTTGGCACGTAACCTTTCGCCTTGTCTTCACCTTATAAAATGTAATTGCAAATTTGGATGTCAAGGGTAAATCAGATCCTGAAATTTCACTAGGAATGCATACATTAACATTTTGAAGATTACTAATGCTAGCGTAAACCCCAAATTAAAAGATTATACATATCTATAACTGCTGACATTTCAAGAAGAGAATTGGTCCAAGGAGGGCTACTCAAGTACAAAAGGGGTTATGGGGATGGGTGCCACAAATTTGGGTAGCAAAATCAGGCTCTGGTATTTCAATCGGTCCATTTTCTTCACAAAATGTGGTATTTCGATGGGTTTTATTGTCAAAGTTTTCCAAAATTTGTGCCAAATGGCACAAAATAGAGCATTTCTTCACAAAACTTTAGAAAATCGTTGCCAAAATAGTGCAAGTTTGGGCAAAAACATGTGATTTTAGAATACATTTTACTACAAATTTGGGAGATTTGGTACATGGATGGGTCCCTTTTTCTTGACAATTGGGATTGGATGGGTGGCTTTTCAAATTTTGCAGAGGCTCATCCCTACCCAAACTAAATTTGAGTACCCTCCCTGGGAATTGGTATCCCTAGCATGATGGAGATGTCTGATTTAATGTTTAATTTGACTCCATGATAAACATATTTGAATCTTAATATTAGGCCCACCATCTTTTACTTTATCTTAACATACAGACAAAGTTTAAAATAAAACAACATTGAATTTGCATCTGTAACTCTGCAATCATGCAGAATGTCTCCTCAAATAAAACCATGCTTGGAGAGTTTAGCATAACATACACATATTAATTTTGCAACATTCAGCTCACATGTTATGCAATGGAGGATGCATAAACTGTTCATCCGACCACATGGTTGATTACAGCTACAATTGCAATGAACAGAACGGTTATCGCTACCTATCAATATTCTACATTTTATGCACTAGCTAGTAGGGTAAAATGTTGAATTTCATCAAGTTATTTATTTGCCTTGGAGGACCTAAAGCAGACAAGGTTTATAAGATGCTATTGTTTAGAGTACAGATAGTGGAGCTACCCATTATTTGACATTATTTATTTATTATTTCACATTTCAGCTTAAAAGACAATTGATTAGATTTTGTCATTTTATTGAGATTTCACCCTCAACATCTTTTAAGATGTTGAGGGTGAAATCTCAAGTGTAAAACTTTTTATGCAAGTGTTAAAACACTTGCATAAAAAGTTATACATGTAAGGTGACATTATTCAACAATTCCAACTCTATCCATTAAGTCAATTTTTCTGCTATGAGCAGCTATTCATACCAATTTGCATCTGTATTATCAGACACCAAACTTATATATAACAACAAGTCATGAATATGGATGTGAGGCCCTGAGTAGTAAGGGAAAAGTATAAGGCAATGGGTATATATATAAATAATACATTTTATGCAGGTGCTTACATGCTTTTGCTAAAGATCAAAGTATTTTTTCTTTATTCCATTGCTACTAGGATATGGTCAACTTCCTTATAATGTGTAGGGTATACCAATACTGTTAGAAAGTACTTAATTGACTATACTCCCAATAATTTCTTATATAATGCTGTGGTACCCCTGGTTTATCAAAACTAGGTGAATTACTATGCAGGTGATGTTCTGGTACTGGGCATATACCATGTCCAGGTCTGCTACTGTAATCAGGCTTAAATGATTAGTTTTACAGCTGCGTCCGTAATTTTATGCTTAGCTAGTTAGCTTCATATGTTTTAATGTGATAAGCATGAACATTTAGTCTACATGGAGTACATTTTGCATGACATGTGCACATGGGTATTATACATACTTAAAATAATAATGATATACTTCAGGACTGTAGATTTATACCTTGATCAACACCAGTGTTCCCGTGAAGGTTTTTGAACTTGCACCAATTTCGACCAAATTGACAAAGTTGAAGAGATGCTTGTGCCATTATACAGACCTGAGGCTAAAAATTGGCCAAATAAAGGATGAAAAAGCATCTTTCTCACCCATTTTTCAGAAACCTGTTGCTCCAATTTCCCGTCTCTTGCGTCAATGGCGCGCCATATGGTCTTAGCAGGAATATCAACACCAAATAGGCAGAGGCCTCTTCACATAATGAATTGATACAGACTATGGGCATGCGTAGCTGAACACAGAACAACTGCAGGAGTCGCAGCGTGCGTGCTACATGCGACTAACGCATCAGTATCTACGGCGTGTGTATAAGTGGAATTATGTTTACTTGCGGATGAAGAAAAGACTCATAATTCCCGCCTACTAAGAACATGAATTTCCAACCCTTCATAATGTTTAGGAAAATTAAAGTTAATTAAAACAAATGGTGTCAGGCTAACAATGTATTTAAGATGCATTTTAACGTTAGTGGAATCGACCCGGATCACTTCAAGCCCCCAGCATTCTTGGAGTATTTATGTAATGGAAGTGGCTTTTTGCACCGGAATTAGTTGACTCCCATCTAATTTGCACCGAGACGGTTAGGGTTAGTCTCAGTGCGAATAGCCTTTGCCTTATGCAATATGTAATTTTATTGAGATCCCATCCTCTATATCTTAACACTTGCATAAAATTTTTTATACATGTTCTTTGTGTTTGCGTTCTATTGCATGCAAATTTCTACATGCAACCAAAAGATGCTGTGCACAGATGCCAACGTTCAAAAACCTAGGGAGATTTTCTTCCAAAAATTACTATATATTAAAGTATTATTTGCTATTTACGATACAAGGATAATTTGATATCTAAAATGGTGCAGCACACTAAACTGAAGTCAACAGGACATATGGGGTGGAAGCGGGTCTGGGAACAACATCATATCAAAATGGATTCCATTATCAATTCTCAAGGTTCACTCAATTTTGATACCTTCCATAAATTCTACTTACTCTATTTCTGTGTGCATTGACAGAAGCATAACGGACGGTGCCACGAAAACCAGCTACTGGTCTAGGCTGGAAAGAGAAATCAAAACCATTTATTAATCTAAAATATAAGTATTGGTACCTTGTAAACCAAACACTGGTCTAGGCTGTAAAAAAACCTCAAATCAATGAATTAATTTTCCACATTTACAGAACTCTTTTCGGAAGCTTCTCTTCATGTCACTCCTCCTTCAACCCTGTTTAAATTTTGGATAAAATGATGGTACTGGTATTTGGTAAGATGTAAATCTACATGTACAAACACTTTTCCTTGATTGTACAGTAGCGTATTGATTGTGACAATTTTATAGTAGGGTACATCTAAAAAAATTTATTCCACAATCTGATGAATTCACTTAAAAGTCTCAACATCTATCCCATATATTTACATTTAAAACTTTTACAGAATATTCTGAACCCGTACTGTAAATTCTTATCTATGGTTTAATTATGTGTATCCATTCAAGATTGATATGCACAAACAGTATCCACTATTATTATTACTTCTAGCATATATGGGACAGGTAATAAATGACTGTGACAGTCACCAAACACTATAACTATGCTAGATGCTGTCACAGCAGGATAATATCTAATACATCCTTCAAGCAAAAATGTGCCGTGGTATGTTGCTTCAACTGAGGTATTTGTTTATTTACTCCTAGAGTTAATGTAAATTCATTCCATGAATTAAGTTACAAAATAGTTTGAAAATATACAGTGTGCATGCATCCATCTTTTTTCCCTTTAGTGTGAAGGTTTTTCCCCTAAAGCACCATCTTCCCTAAACTTTTTCATGTTTTTTCCATTTTTGAAATCGATTAACACCTTCCGCCTGTTATACCAGTGAATATGCAATGCTATCTTGCATTGAGTTATATGTTAACTTAACTGTGCAGCACTAGAATGGTAAATCTGAGAGATTGGTTTCAAGTTGTAAGTAACAATATAAAAATAACACTAGCTTCTTTTTAGAACCATATTGACATTTATCACTATAACTGCTGATTTATTCATACATCAGCCCACAAAGTACAAAATGTATTCCAAATCTTTAAAAAAAGTTAAACAAGGTTCAGCATTCTAATCAATTCCTATATATTGACCAAGCTTATGTCTATCACATCGGGGTATTATATATGCATCCTGCGGGCAAAATGTGCTATGGTATGTTACTGTCGATAAGGTATTCATTTATTTATTCCTCAAGTCATTGCAAATTTATGTCTTGAAATGGGTTACAAAATAGGTATGGAGATATAAATTAAATATTGATTTGTTTTGCAAGCTAGAATCAAATCTTAATGTGAAAACTGCTAGGCATGTATTTGTGATCAGCTAGAAACATAAATATACTTTATAAATTTAGAACTTCAGCATGCATTTGTGAAATTCCAAAAATAAATATGTTTTTACAAACTTGGAAATGAATAGAAACATTAGAAATGCAAGTACTATTCTTTGAAAAATAGTACAATTCTGTTTAATCATTAAATGGCATTAACCTCCAATAAACTTTTACACAGGATTTTGGATAAACAATAGTAATGAAAATGAGATATTTGGTTGTAACATGTTTGCAAGACTTGGATCTTGATTGGGAAATATGATCAAAATGTCACAGGACAGGAAAAAATTATAAATTATTCGTAACATGAAGCCTACTCAAGATGCAATTTAATGCATAATTAAAACTTTCTGAAAATGTATATGAAACTATATCTTAAAGGTGTGTTAAACAATTTTATCATATTGGGGATCTTTGTCGCTGACTTTAGGCTAAAAGGCAAAAACAAACTGAAATTTTAGGATGCCCTCTAAATTATTTTTTCCCCTGAACTTTCCCAAGCCTAAAAAACGAATGATTTCATCATATATATGGAACCATCATATATATGGAACCATCCATTAGTATAAATGTAATAATGTATTATCAAGCAAAGTAGAAAAAATGAATCTATCCATACTGCATGCTTAAATTGATTATTCCAAATGCAAGGCAAATGCACTGGGTAAAATTACTGTGTCTGTGTACATCAAATCATATTTTTACACAACCCCAAATTTATAAATTATGTACTATATGAATGGCATATAATCAAATGTGACAAATCCCGACCATGCTCCAACAAATAACGCTCATATATTATTACCAGGCAAATCACTTTGTCCTATTTCTCTGAAAAACTAACTGAACCTGATCCAGATTTCGTATTCTCTACTTCTATTGCATCTTCTTCTGAATTCTATCCCAAGTGATCAGTAATATTACATCAAAAACATCAGCAGTGGCATATTCAGAGGGGCGGGTCACTCAGCCCTCTGACTGAATGCCAGTCAGTACATTGAACAGTCAGCATATTGGAACTGCAAGGAAAAACATTGGATTACGCTGAAATTGGTATATAATATCAAACAATGTTTTGTGAAACAAATTTTGAATAAAAGTAAAAGCATGTGAAAATGCTGAAAATCTTTTTCTCTCCATTTTTTCTTGCAATATAAAGCATCTGTGTACTTAAGATTGCCAGATTTTGTACACTTTGCTCTAAGAATATTTGTAACTTGATCATTTTCAGCCCCCTTGTTTACAAAAGCTAACAACGCCACTAAAATCGCCTTCTTGAAAAAAAACCCTCACATTATGATGATGTTAGGAACTAACTCATACTGTAATAGCCATTAGAAGAAGAACTCACGGTGATGTTAACAACTACCCCATGATGTTCAAAACTAATATAGCCATTACAAAATATGTAAGCTTGCCAGCATCTATGACATCCAATATCTTTTATCGTACCAACTATAGGCAATTTTCCTTCACTTTTAAAAAAATCTATCTAAAGGATGTTGGTTGGTCAAAATATACATTTGATAAGTTGGTTATTACTTTTATTATATAAGACTTAGATCATTATCAAATATCCCGTTCATGACTGATGTTCTTACACGATAAAAGCACTTTATACCATCTAATCCTCTATCTGTAAGAGCATCTTTGACCAAGCCAACAATCTTTTATCTTCTTTATTTACCTGTCCAAGTCGTAAGCTTCTTAGCACAACACCCCAGGAGCCATACAACATTTCAAATTCCCCCATCATAATATGTGCTAAGGAAACATACTATGCCTCATGTTGTCAAAACAACATCAAGATTGACTTTAATGGGTTCGGCAGAGACTAGCCAAACTTGTTCATGTGTTATTTAAGAGAAAGAGCTGACTTTAATGGGTTTTGGAGAGACTAGCTGGAATTGTTTTAAGCGAGGGTAAATATCTTGTCAAGTTTTATTTTGTTGAGTTGCAAGAGGGAATCATGGCCAGTTTAATGTGTGCCTTGTGTCTCTTTATAACATTCAATTCCTTTTGGCACCCATTTTCAACCAAGGAGCCAGCAACAAAGACATTCTATTTATCCATTTTCCTGGTAGGTTTAGGGTTTGAAATGCAAAAATGTATTAACATTACCTATCCTAGATCTACAGGCATGAAGTGTAAAGTGAAAGTTTACTCTTAAAACCCAGAGGGTCAGAGTTTGTAAAGTTTTCTTAATTTCTAGTCCACATGCTTAGAAGTAAGACAAGCCTCTCTTTTTAATACATACTTCACATTTAGAATATGAAAGGAGCTAGGATTAAAGAAATGTTTTTAAATTCCCTTTTGCCTATGGAGGATTAAAAAAAAAGGGTTGAATTAAATTTTTTTTTTTATGCAAAGCCTTAATTCTGTAGTATTCATCAGGGTAGAATGTTCCATGTTTCCCATAAGGGAAGTATGATGTATAAATGCAGATCCTACTTGGCGATAACAGCAATAAAATTATTGTTTGTCTCAAAGCTACAGCAATCATTTTTCCAATTTATTCTTTAAAAACACTTTTAAAACCTACTTACGTTTCATGAACATTTGAAAACCAATGTCCTAACTGAGTGTAGGTTTGGGGGCGAGAAAACAAACTCAGATTACAATATTTGAAACAATGTGAAAAAATCTTTGAAATACAATAGGAGAAATAGCATTTTGCATAGGTTTTTCAAATTAGGTGAGCTTTGAGAAAAACAATGAATGTTATTTTGCCTTAATCAAGTTACCTGTATCTTGCATTTTTCATGAGGTTAAGAAGCATACCCACTATGAGTCACAGTTCTACACGGACGTTGCTCATAAACAAGGTAGTAGTTAACTCCTTCATCAGGGGCTCTTGCAGCTTGCCATGGAAACATAGTATAATCAACGGGACAATTTCAAGAAAGGTCTTTAGTTCAAATCTACCTCCAGATATCATGCATTCATGAAGCTCAAAAACAAATCTCAGTTGAAGTGATTTAAACTGACAAACTTGTTTTGCACCTGTTGTATTGATCATCATGCCTTCTAGTAGTAGGTTTGGTGTAACAAACGTTAGTGAAAGCGCCCTCTACATATACTTACTGTTCTAACTTGTCCTTGTGAATTTGTATATTGCCTAGCTAACCCAAAATCAAACATGTACACCCTGCGACAATTTGTGGTCTGTCGGCCCATTGCAAAATTGGACTGGAAGAAGAACAAAAACAGTTGAATGTAAAGAGAAAATGTAATGATAATATCAGTAAGAATTAGACTGGAAAAAGAAAGAACAACAAAAAAGTAAACAGAAATATAATTATGCCAACAGTATTGATTAATTATTACACTTGATTTTCTTCAATCTTATCTTATAAAATGGGTTCAAAAAGTTTGTTGATTGTGAACAAAGAGACTTAGAAAAAGGGACTGGTACTCATCTTTATCACCATGTGAATTCTATGGGATGGGGTTCTTGCTTTGTTGTACACTGGTTCCCTGCGCCTTTGGTTTTTCACACTCACCACATGCACTCCACAAACCAAAGACGCAGGTACAGGCAAATCAATCTCAGTCATTCATTGGCTTGTGCTCTGCAACATGTGCATGAAAAGTTGTTATTGGCAGACACGCGCGAATGTTTGCGCGACACTCGTTATCGCATAGTGTCACGCGAGCGTGTAACATCACAGTCTCAAGTAAACAACAACCTCTTTACCAATGCATTGAACTAACGCATAAATACAATGTATTTGGATACAGTGAGTGTCAGGCTAAGGTGAGGCATGACACTAGTCACGATCGTGACTAATTATGGGTAGCCCGTACCTGCGGTCTTGGATGATGAGCAGATAGTGAAGCGCCAAGATCGAGGGAACCAGTGTAGATTGGTTACTCATGGAGGGTGAGTTATTATACTTCTAACATTCTATGGCTACGCATGCCTGGTGTACTTGGCTTAGAGCAAGTCACAATAGACGCTGCTGGAAACATGGACAGGGTTTGGGTGTAAAATAAAATGCACACGCTGGCTATGCCTCAAGTAAAGATTTATGTTATCTAATTAGCAATTGGGCTTGTTCCCGAACAAATCCGGAGGTACAATGACAAAGTGACAGAGCATGGGTTCCCATTTTTTGATTTCCTTGATGTGAAACCTATTTGGTTAATTTTACATAAACAGGACTGTCAATGTTCCAATCCTGTTTGTAATCACTAACTCATCCACAGTTTACAAACTGCTGTGTTTAGGATCCGTAGGATTTCTTTCAGTTGTCTCTATCTACTCAATAAAATACTCTTGAAGGAAAGTGACAAAGCTCTAAACAGAGTGATGCTGACATTACGAGATAAATAAATGATCACCATAGAACCTATAAAAATATCCAACATATCCAAACTGCAAAGAGGCATTTTAAATATGCAGCTATATTGCACTGCTAACCCAGATTCACTTGAGAATGCTGTGATTTAACATTTATTGGATAACTTTTTTGTAATATTTAACACATTCTCAATAATTAAATTGTGAGTAAAGCAATTTCCAGAAAATCTTCTTTCTTTTTCTTTTCATTTATTTTTAAGTAGTACATTGGGATGCCTATCTTATATGTTTGTAGTTCATCATGCAACATGACTATTGAAATTGGGTTAAGTCATTGAAAATAAAGTTTACTTTCAAGATCAAAGAAGATTTAGAGAGGAGATGTCAGACTGCCGCCATTCAACTCCAGCATGGGGATCAAATCTGGGGTATTTGGGTTTTTGCCAATGATATAATTATTGCATCTGGTGTTTCTGTGCAAATATTCAAAACATTAAACACGCTTTGTGTACAGATTGGTGTATCATTTGTGTAAAGTACTATTTGTACCAGTAAATAAGATCATATTTCGTAGGATTGTGAATAGAAGATATTGAGTGACAAATCCAGAAAGTTGCTCACTTCTCTAGCTTTCACCATCTTGGCTGATGGCTTGATCACTAGTGCCTTGGTTCACCGCATCTCCCGGGAAACTTGACGGTAGTCTCTTCCACAGGTCTCTGATGTTTATTAATGAGCAGTGAATCATACATGTGATCTAGAGCGTATCATTCATCACAATTAATAAACATAAGAGACCTGTGGAAGAGACTACTGTCAAGTTTCCCGGGAGGTGAAGTGAACCAAGACACTTGTGATCAAGCCATCAGCCAAGATCGTGAAAGCTAGAGAAGTGAGTAACTTTCTGGATTTGTCACTCAAAATCTTGTATATTATTTTCAGGTTTTGCATGAATTTTAAACCGAACAACCACACAACATAAAAATCACTGACCTATTCTGTCGGACGCATTCACGTCACTTCCGGTGATCACGTGACTCACTGGCGTGAAAACAAACCGGTCTGGCGTACACCGCTGGCGTATTTTAGTATGTTGTTTTGCCGTATTTTCGCGAATATTTGCTTTTAAAATCAGTGAAATAAATGATTATTTTGCACCCCTAGTTGAATTCTAGTAAAGAGATACTCAATTACGGCTTGTAGATGTTTAGAAAGCTTACAAAACATAGCTCTGGCTGGTGGAAGACTACGAATTCGGCAGCCATGCATGGCAGCTGAACTGGCTGAAGGCATCATTTATGTTGCTTTGTTTACCCCGGCAGTTTAGTCCATTCTTGATATATTCTGACGACTCTTTCTGGGAAGCAATTGCAACACAAGGTAATTATATTTTTACTTCATACAATAATAACATGCAATGACATGAGTCATGAATTCTAGCCTCTAGGCAAACACGCCTGATAATGATGTATAAAGTCACTCACCAGCTCATCGCCATACCCATGCCCAACTACATCTTACCAAAGCAAGCATCCACCCGAAGTCAACATCCGTACCGTTTCACCTGGATGGGATCAACTTCGGACACCTACAGACATAGTTTCTTCCCCAGAACAATCAGGGATTGGGATAGTCTTCCAAATTACATCATAGAGCTGCCAAATGTAGAGCAGTTCAGGGAGGCCATCAACGCTGAGTAGTCACCAGGAGCATCGTTTTTTTACTCGCACGTTGTAAATACTTCGCACCTTGCACGGACAGTCCACTGTCGACAGCACCCTTGTCCAGATGCTTATGGCTTTGACAAGAAGCAGCGTAGAAGTAGAACACATTCACCATTCTGTCCCAATTAATCATGGCCAATGGCAAACACATTTTGTCCTGATTTTTCAGACAAATTATTATGATACACCTAAACAGTTATAATTAAAACTTTCAGCAGTTTCGAAGGATTCATTGGTGTCTTTTTTCACAATTTTCTGTTCACCGTTCACATTTCTTCTTGTCCCTTCTTCTTCTCGTGCCTATTTTTGAACCAAAAAAAAAAATTGTTCCCAGTTCTTCCCACTGCAAAATAAAAAGGTCATTTCATGTCCTATGCCTCCTGTTTCTCATAAATTCTTACAGCTCTCTTGTTACCGTATCGTTTTTGTCCATCCCGATTTTCCCGCTTACATGTACTTTCCAGGTATTTTGTCTTACACTCATCAGATCACAATCATAATGCATGTCTCCATTACGTTTATGATTGAACCGGTATTGAAAACTATCGCACACACCAAGTTACACGTTAATTCAGTGGTATAACTCTGCTTGAAGAAGCCCCAATAAGAATTATTGCGCATGTTTTGGAATTTTTGGTTTCTGTTGGGGGAGGAGTGCATTCAAAATAAAAGAAAAGTATAAAATCCACCTTGAGATTGATCCCTGTATATCTTTCATTTTGTGACGTTCCTATCCCCATTCCCACTCTGACCTACATGTCCCGGGCTACATGTACAGCAGGCCTTGTAGCTTCTATAGCAGCCCGCGGACCAAGTCCGGCCCGTGAACCTCTTAATTTAGCCCTTGCCCATGGAATGCAGAAGTATATAGGAAATGCAAAAGGGTTCTTAATTCGGCCCTCCAACTTTGTATTTTTGAACTGGTGTTTGTCCAAAATGAACCGCAAACAAATTTACTGTATTAATAGAGAACCCCTGATGTACCTTGTAGTTGTAGGATAATTTGATAATCATATCGAGAATTTGCTACCAAGAGGAAAAATATGTTCAAAAATGCCAAAGACATCCTCTGCATTAACCATTATGGCAAATTGGCAATTACTATTTGATTAATTAGATTTTTTCCTTTCTCTTTCCTGTGCAGGTGATGTGTAAACAATGAAGTTGGATGACATTTACCATATTTCCACAACTTCCAAGTACAAGGAGAGTGAAAGCAGTATAAGGCTGGAAGAAGTGCACAGCAATCCAATTCAAATCAAAAAAGGAACATGAAGTGTCAAGTGTAAAATTTGGAGCAAGATGCAACTTGGGATCAATGTCGAAGAAGTTCAATAAGGAATTCTTTTCTGAGTACATGCACTGTATAAAAAACATGCAAAAACATTCTACATTTTGATTGGTGAAGAGCATAACAATTGCCAACTACACAGGATAATGATACATTATACCAAACATAGGATTGAATTATGTGTGTATTCAAAACAAAACTTGTTTGAACTTACAGAGCAATCTTACGATGACTGATCAGTAAATTTATGTGAGCTGTAAGTACAGTAAGAAATGTTAAAATTGGCAAGAATTCC
>JXSR01S033612.1:16382-28204 GCA_000969725.1 Ophiothrix spiculata
CCCACCCCCCAATTTGGTATGTCAGGTGGGGGAAATGTCCATTCGTGAATCTGGACTATTAATAAAAAATTGAAAAAAGATGGTTCCAAGGACCAAAAGAAAAAAGTTTGAAATGTATCAAAATCGTTGAAAAAATGTCTTGTGTCCTTGCGAAACCTTTTTTTCTTAGCTTGTCAAGTTTTCAAAAGCTACGTCCAATAATTTTGGGTGTACGTTTTTAGACATGTCATGAATTCGGGGGAAACTAATGTTTGTGCTCCACCATCAGAAATTCTTGGGCACGCTACTGTAATTAGGCCTATATGGTCTTGAATACAAATCTTGAACATCAAGCGTACCACCATGCGTAGTAAATCTTTTTGTGCAGTCGCTGAGACTATTGACAAACCATGATACGTGCAGTGCATTTTCATTATTGCTGCATAGTCGCACACGCTCTCAGTGCACGCACCCGGCTTGCATTTTATTTTTGTGGGGAATTTAATGACAGTTATGCAATAAATAGTGAGTTGGGTCAGGGATTCTGCTTCAGAAAATCCCCCGTCCTGCGAGGAAGTTTGTAGTAAATAACAGGAAGTCTGTCAACTTTAAAGGAATGAATTTGGTCGAGTTCCTGCACTATAGTCATCTGAAACAAACCTTTTCATTCTGGGCGGGATCAAATAGCCTCGTGCGTGAACAACAAACCAATCAAATCGAGCTTCAAGTCACGCAGCGACAGAAGAAACTGTTAAATCACGCGAGCTCACGAGTATCGCGTGAGTTGCGTTTGAACTTTAACCTCGGTGCACATGACGCGTAAAAGTGAAAAGGTTTTCTTCACGCGACTATAGTTCCCAGCTCAGGGTACGCCATAGATTTAAAGGGGAGATACAAGGCATGCCGCCATTTTTATCCCGGCATGGAGACAAAATTGGGGGTATTCGGGTTTTTGCCGGTAGCCTGTCGATAATGCATCGCACCTTGTCATAATACGCGAATATTGAAACACGCACACACGCTCTGCGTGCAGGTTGGCGTGTCATTCGCGTAAAGTATTATTTGCGCAGGTTGTCTCTACGCGTTACCAAGTCTCGGCACTCGGAGTTGATTTTGGCGGGAGCCGAGTGGACCCGAATACCCCCAATTTGAGCTCCATGGCTGACGACGCAATTACACGGGCTGGTATACAAAGCCTGGTATCTGCGCTTTAAATCTATGGGGTACCCGGAGACAGAGAAACAACTGACAAGTGCATAAAATATAATTCTTCAGTCACAACAGACATAACATCTTTTAAGAATCATTTCAACCTACAATAAACAAAGCTGAAAATATTGTGACGACTTGCAAACCTATGCTGTTTAATTTTCAAAATACAGAAAAGGGTGTCGAATTTGGAAACCCAGACAGGCAAGATTTGGACCAAGTTTCTGTTTTTATTCAAAACCGGGTTCAAAACACATGGTGATATTATATTTTCCATTGTAACTTTAAGCATGGGAATTCTATATAAAACAGTTAAAGATAAGAACATACCATTTAATTACAAAAAATGAAGCGTTTGTAGCGCTGAATTGCCGATGCCGCGATGGTTGCATCCACCATTCCCACTCGTGACTTCAGTTTCTTCAGTAAAATGCCCACTTTCTTCGTCAAGAAAGCTAAAAGAAATGGCGTGAAGTGATCACGTGAACCTTTATTTTGCAGAAAATAAAAGTTTCCCAGACATTTTTAGCCCAAAACTGACAAAACGCCAGCGATTAATCAACCGGTCCCATTTGTTTACATGTGTACAAATACGCCAGCGGAGTTTGTTTTCACGCCAGTGAAAACTTTCGTGACCTTAGGTCACGAAAGTCCCGGATGTGCGTCCGACAGAATTCTCAAAAACATATTACTTGCATGGTTTTCTCCACATGCATCTGAATCTAGGTGCCTGGATTTGACATTGGTGGGAACTGAGCGCATACAAATACTCCCAATCTGAGCTCCATGGCAGAAGATGATGATATGTATATGAAGTCTGGGATCTCCCCTCTATATCTATGGTTCTACTACTACTATTCAAAACTGTATTATTCAACACTTACAGGTTTAACATCCCGATGTAGAAACCCCACATCATGAATGCTTTCAATTGCTTCTAGAATTTGTTTGCCTAGTCGTAATGTTGTACTAAGTGTGAAGGAATTCCGCGGCTGACTACGGCGTAATTCCGCTAAATTCTGTGACTGTAAGGACATTACTACATAGTTGAATTGGTCGTTGCGGCCACATCCTATAAATTTGCATACATGGTCTTTTCCTGCAAGAAAAAACAGAACAAAATTAAATAGTTAGCATAAATTTCGTTCTACAAAAGTTTTCCCTACTGATCGACCACTTACCTTTTGGATCAACAGGAATATAATCAAACTTTTTTTCGACCTAATAGTTATCAAGTCAAAAAATATTATCTCTAAGCATCTAAGTATCATTTCCTAATGTCCTTGAAAAACAGAAAAAGGAAATTTGACCTTTTAATGTCACCATTAAAATCTTTATGCTTGTGATTAATTTCAATAAAAGTGTCAGTATAAAGAGGAAATTTCTCTTCAAATCAAGATGTATTTCCCCCATCTCTGTCAATATTGAAAATGATAATAAACAGCCTATTCCATCAATGCAACTCCAAACATTCCCGATACTAGCCATCCCGGCATCAGGTCAAATTGATATTGGCTTTGCTATTAAGATTTTATATTACAGATGAACATTTACAATTCCAATGAAAAATGTTTTTCTTTTTTTTTCTTGAGCATGATCTTTAATGGGGAAAACCACGATTTTGTCATTTACTTTATGTCACTTAATTTTGACATCCTTTTTCTGTATTTTTTCAAGGTTCAACAATAACATAAAATTAAGATAAACACAATTTAAATTTTTTAAGAATGACACTTCTTGCCATTAGAACTAATGATTATAGAGGAATCAAAATCATAGACTAAATGAAAAAAGAGACAATTTTCTAAGGATAGACATCACTCTATGACAACACAAACATCTGTAGTGGAATAGCGCTAAACTGTCACCAGGTTATATGCTTGTGTGTCTGATGAGGGATCTCTAGTTTACATTTGATTCTTCCTGATTAACAAGATGAAAGAGTGGCCTATAAACATATCAAATAGGCCGATATACACAGAATATAGTCATCATCAAATTTACATACATCAATGGCCGTTACATGTCACAAGCAGAGTAGTAAGCATTATTATATTTCAAAGCTATCTACTAAAGATGGCAATGAATTATGTATTAAATACAAAATTAAAATATGCATTTAATACAAGTATCGTAATTTAAAGCACTTTTCAAATGGCAAAATGGATGAATGAAGAGAACAGACTTTTAATTTACAACTAACATGACTTTGTTATTAGCTTCATTTGCTCAAATACTATTGACCTTATCCACTCAAGAGACTGTCTAAACCAGACTGCATATAAAGAATCGATGGGACAATTCCACCTGAGCTCCGACTGACCCCTAGACGAACAAGAATTTCAATATGGATACTGGACACAATTCTATAGATGCTTACAGTCTAGTAAAGTTCAAATTTCAGTAATTTTTAAATGTGAAACAGCATGGAAATGCAAAAGCACTGATATAACTTTTTTTTTGGAATTGTTAAATATTCTATCAAGTGTAAAATTTAAGGGGTAAGCAAAAAACATACCAACAAACACTTTAATGGATGGACAGACCTTTCAAGTATGGGGTTGGCTTCTTTGACAATTTTTTTCTTTCATATTTTTGAGATTAAAATGGGTTAAAAATATTCCCAAAATCTGTTAAAAATCAGAGGGGGAAAAGAGAAAAAGTTGTAAATCAAAATCAATAAATTTTTGGTAAAAATGGCTGATATTTTGCCAAAACTAAAAATCTGGGTTGGTCTGGCCAATAAAACAGTTTTTTTTCATAGTCTTAAAGTTAAAATTTTGTTTTATGTATTTGGTCAAGAGCGAATTAGGATTAGAGGTAAACCTAGGATTTAGGTTTAGTTTAAGGGTTAGGGATTAGTTTTTGATGGAACCAAAATATAATTTGCTGAATATCTTTTAAAATTCCTAATCACAGTAGTGCCAGACATCTGTACCCGATAGACATTTACCAGACTATGATCTCAATTAAATCAGCATCACTTCTTGAACTGCTTCATTTGTCCCAGCTGACCCGACCCACTATCGGGACAGACCTGGGGGAAGACCCGCAGGGAAAACAATGGATAAAGAGATGGAAATTGCATTCAACAATATATCCCACACATCGAAAATTTACTCGAGCAACAACTTAAAAATCACACACGATGTAAAATTTCTGACTAAAGTGATCCATGTCTTGTAATGATTCTTGCCAGTGTGTGCATACTATGCTACATCATAATTTACTGAAATTAAAAAATAAATAGAAACCACAAAATATAATTGCCCCTTTAAACCTGATACGTATGACAGTTTTTTACTTCCCCAAGTGCGTGTAATGCCTACACAGGGAAAAAATTGAAAAACTACCGCACCCTACTATCGCACCCCTGTAATCAGGGAGACTGGACATTGTTGGGTGATTTTTTGATGTGTAAAAACCAGACTTATATTTATGAGGTATAGTAAAACAAGTACAACATGGTTTATTTTGAGAAGTATTGAAAATTTGATACCTCAATGTTGGGTACATGTGACTACTTCCCTCCGCTTTGCGTCGCGAAGTAGTCACTCGCATCGCATCAGTAATTTTCACTACTTCCCCCTATACCATGTTGTATTTTGTATAATACAAAAAGGTGAATAACTCTAAGTATGGAGATAAAGGGCAGCTGTCTTCAGTAGACAGCACAGCTTATTCAGCAATATCCAAGACAAAATGTACTATTTTGTTTCAAAAATTAGTAGAATTGGATAAATCACTATGGTGCAATCTGGTCAAAAAGACACAGGCCTACTGATGTCCATACTTCTTTATAGGTAAATATTAAAATACCATTATTTTAAAACTGGTAATAAGATATTTAAATGGAGATTACTTTTCACATATGAACCTCTGTACCAGACACATAATATTAAAAAGAAATATAATAGATTGTTAACTCAGATACCTATCACTACTTTAAAAGCTTAGTCTGTCTCAACTAGGTAACCTTAGGGAATCGTCAGGAGGGAAAGAAATCTATTCAGAAATACAGACATAGTCAGCTGTCTTTAGTAGACAATACAGCAGGGTATAGAAAAAAATAAACCTTTCTGGGAACTTTTATTCTGCTGGTGAGAATTTTCTGTGAGATTTCTGAAAAAATGCATCAATCGCTCTAAAAACTTGTTTGTTTTTACAGTATTTGACAATACCCCAAAATTTGGCTCATTTTTTTGCATTTCATCATTCAATATTGCCAGAAAAATCATCTGCCATCAGACATTCTTGTGATTTTTTAATGATTTTATATTATTTTTTTAAACTGAACAATTTTTTTTCTGGGACTTCCAACCTTTTTTCTGGGAACGGCGCGGCCGCGTTACTGCAGATTTCGAAGCCCTGCAATACAGACTGAATATGAAGTAGCCCTATTATCAAAGGCATAAAAAGTCACCTCTACAACTCAACATAACTGATATTTTTTACCCAAAGTTAATTTTTATCAAATTTAAAGAATAAAAATGGAAAGAAACCACACTCACTAGACAATGCGTTTCACTGATCTATTTCCTCTAGAATTGGTAAAAGAAGCTTTCAGATTAATAATATCATCCAACATTTGTTTATGGAAACAGCAAGTAGGGCCTACATTGCAGACATTATGTTTCTGTTCAAAAGTGTCTTTTAGTGAGAAATTTAATGCATTTTGCCAAAAAATGTCCCATTAATCAGAAGAAATATCCCAATTAACACATCAATTTTGTACATATATATAGAAATGATTTCCCGACTGAATAGGTCAATAATCCAAACATCTAGTTTAAGGGGATCCTGAGTACTAAAATCAGTGACTTTTCACAGGTGAACCTCTTTCCCAGACACATGCATCCCATAGAAATTTAACAGACTATGAACTCCATTAAATCAACATCACATCTTGAAAAGCCTCATCTGTCTTATTGACCTGACCCACAAGTGAGACAGGCCTGGGGGAAATTATCACAGAGAGGCACGATTCCAGCACAGCATTGCTGACCCCAGATAGGCAATGTCGCAACAATCCATACTCATCTTATAAAACATTTCAAATGCTCTTCTTGTTTGTATTATCTGATGTGCAGAATTATAAAACTGCACAAACAGCATATAAGTCAAACATGTTTTGATAACACAGTTGCATACAGACTTAGCTATCTTCAAAAGATAACAATCTTCAGCAACCTTTTAAATATAAAATGTAGAACTGTTATCTTCAGTAGATAAATGTAACCAGACAGACATGCTTATCTATAGATACCAGAAAATCTCACCAAAGCTCAGCTCAATTTTATAAAATTTCATGCATTATGATTTTACAAGCATGCTACATCTGAAAAGCATCATTTGTAAATTTTCATATTGAGTTGGTCTCAATTAGGTAATGTAAGGTAAATCTAACTTAACTAAATAGGCCACTTTTTAAATAAAAATAAAAAAATGATCAAAACTAGGGTTTCATGTAGATTCTAAGGATCTTTTTAAGTTCAAAGGTTCACTTAAAAACCTTAAAAAGATTCCAAGATTTAAGACTTCTGTACCCTTAGCTGTGGGCTTTGAAAACCCGGTTTATAAGAAATCTGAATCGGATCCTCAGAAAATAGGTGTTGTTTTATCTGCTGTTGAAAAAGACAACTACAAAAATCAAGAATGCAAATATTTTGAAAGAAAAAAAAACCCCACATAATCTTACGATTACTTTTTTTAAAATTTCATTCATTTGTTAGAGCATGTAGGGCCTATGCTTCTTTCTTGCATTCAAAAACAACAACAACAACAACAATATTTTCCAAACAAAAAGAAATCATGTTAAATTGACAAAATCAATGTAATCTGCAAATATAAACCTAAATGCATCTTCACTAATCTCTAGACATACCTTTAAATCTGCCAGGATTTCATTTAAACCAGCGTTGAACTCCAAGCATGGCAAGATATCAGGTATCTCATACTCTTAATGCATATTTTCAAACCTATCTGCCATATAATTTGGAACATGACCCTCAGACGTAACTTGACTAGCCTAGAGGCCCTAGACACATGGAAAGAGGATACAACATCACATTGGTATTGCTTAAAATAGAATTATTGCCATTTTGTGAACGGTCAAACTTATGTCATACCAAACATCAGGGGATGTGCACTTTCATGCTTGGATGCAACAGAGAGAACTATTCAATAAATGCAGTACATTTGAAAGTTTAAATGAACCAATTTGTTAAACCATTTGGAGTTCTTTGCCAACTTTCGTTTGAGTTCAAAATGGCTGATTTTGTATTTAATGTAGTATACCAAATGTTTAATCCATGTAAAACATTGGAGCAGTGCATGTATTTTGTCACAATCTTATATTTCCATAACATGAATTTATGGTGCTTCGTGCTGTTAGGTCAAAAAAAGGAAACAAGCGTGACCCGCGCACATTCTTTTTTAACGGTCTTAAATCACATGTAGCTTTTTTCTCTTATATTAGTATAAAAAATAGAAATATTGACAAAAATGACAATTCCCTATAGTGGGGAGAGAATTTTCCGGAAAAAAAGCTATCTGGTATTATGGGACCACTCTATGAAAACAAACAAACTTCAATTCAGATCCCCTTTGACTTCTGAACTAGACTATAATTTTGTCAATATTCAACGTATGAATTGGGAAAAAGTGATGCATTGAGCAATCAGCTAGCAAAAAAGGTGCGCATTGCTTTTTCAAGAATTGTAAAAACAAAAATAAAAATATGCATTCCGCTTTTACAATTTTCAGACCTGCTACAGGAAACAGATTTGTTTCTTTTATTGGCCTTGAGATGAATTTTGGCAAAATGTATTTTTTCAAGGAATGCTTGTTGACTCAACACATCTAAAGTGAACGATGCACCACAAGTAATGCCTAGGTAGTAATGGGTTCCTCATCTTTTTAAATAAATCTGAGCTATGTTTAATTGATGATACAAACTTTGAGACATAGTTCAATCACTTTCTGCGGGTGTTTTTAACACGATGGTAATGATTTCTCTGAATTGCCTATTTGTTACCTGAGAAGTCTCTATATTGATGAAAATCTCACTGACTCTTTCCTTCATAGCTTCTTGCTAGTGCTACTTAAGAAATATTATCCAGCAAATTTTATCTAAACTTTGGAGGGGTGCCAGCCAGCTATGTACGTCATGGTTTAATTTATCATATGACAAATAAATATGACCACACGTGATGCACCTTATCAAGAGCTTTACTCCTCTGGAATTTTGAATATTGTAGCATCAGTGACGGACCATAGACTCGTCATTGCAAGACATGGTGTATAATGACTGGACATCTAAGAGCAAATTGATTTTGATTAACAAGAGCTGTACTGTCCATGCATCATGGACATCAAAGAGCAAATTGATGTTGAGTAGCAAGAGCTCTACCGTCCGTGCATCACATGATTTGTTTATCTTATGACGTTGCTAATAATGTCAGAAGAGGACAAATGTGAAATGACAGTGTGTTTTATAATAAACTTGATGTTGAAGTTGACATGGTTGACTTGCATAATGCTCTAATACTTTGTTCATCACTAAGTGGTCATTGTGAGACTTTTGTTCATCTGCGAGCAGAGGTGCCAATCGCTTGAAAATTTAGTAAACGTGCATCAAAAATTCTAAATTAAAGGAATATAGAATGACATATTTGAAACTGCAACAAAATCTGAAATGAAATGTTATTGAAAAATTAATAATGAAACCATTGATAAAATATCATGAAATGCAAGAATATAAAAACTGAACATGATAAAATTAAACAAAGCAGACAGAAAGAGAAAAATTTGTGAAGAAAAAAATATTTCTATTTGCAAAACACTTGTGTTAAACTTTGTGTTTACCTTTTAACATAATATGATATTTTAAGAGCACATCCTTATCTTTTATATACTTCATTTAATACTGGTGTATTGAAGCCCTGCATCTTAGGATTCCTACTTGGTGTAAAACATCCTCTCTTGAATGAGCCATTTGAAAATGTACCTTGCTCCTTTCAAAATAACGCTCCCCTTCCTGACAAAAGTTATCCCTAGGCCCCATTTAGTGACAAATTGACTTTAATTGGGCCATCTGAACAGTCAAATGATGTTAGCAAGTTCAATGTCACATCTGATATAGGTAAACACAGTGAATTAACCCTTGGGGATTGTATCATTTATCAAGGTAAATAACAGTGCCTCATTGGTACTGTAATGGTAGATGTAGCAACATGGTGAGGAAAATTAATTGGTGGCACTGAAGCAAATTATGGTAGAAGTGAAGTTATTTTACCTCATTTGAATTGAAGGTCAAGAACATGCTATATGTAAAGCTCAATTCATAGTCGGCCTCCAAACAAAATTTTTCCTACCAAACATTTGGTCGTGACGTAAAAATGACGATTGACTCCAAACAACAACACCGAGTTGAGACCAAACAAAATTTCGCGCTAGATTGCACACGTTATTTAATTGCCACATACATTGGACCAAATGTTTGCTACCCGTTCATAGTTAAAGTTCGATGGCAAATATTTGGTGACGTCACGACCAAATGTTTTGTAGGAAAAATTTTGTTTGGAGGCCGAGTATGAACTGAGCTTAACATTTTGGTAACGTTTGTGACATTTGAGATTGGAATGACCCTAATATGGTGAAGTGCAAAGCTCTGTCTGTACCTCTCTGGTTTGTTATCCTATTTTACAATGTAAGTTCAACTTGACAAACAGAAACTTTCTATTCTTTCAATTATTAATATCATTATTTTACACAAAATGAATTTGACAGTGACCAGTTATTTGAGCATTGCAAATTATTGGGTACACATTCCTAAAATGGTCCGACAGTTCTATGTATTCACTCTAGTTGCATGAAAGCTTCTTGTTTCATGCATCATGGACATCAAAGAGCAAATTGATGTTGAGTAGCAATAGCTCTACCGTCCGTGCATCACATGATTTGTTTATCTTATGACGTTGCTAATGATATCAGAACAGGAAAAATGTGAAATGACAGTGTGTTTTATAATAAACTTGAAGTTGACATGGTTGACTTGCATAATGCTCTAATACTTGGTTCATCACTACATCAAATGTCATTGTGAGACTTTTGTTCATCTGCGAGCAGAGGTGCCAATTGCTTGAATGTGCATCAAAAATTATAAATTAAAGGAATAAAGAATGACATATTTGAAACTGCAACAAAATCTGAAATAAAATGTTACTGAAAAAATAGTAATAATGAAACCATTGATAAAACATAATGAATGGCAAGAATATAAAAACTGAACAGAAAATGATAAAATCAAACAAACAGGCAGAAAGAGAAAAATTTGTAAAGAGAAAAAATATTCCGGTTTCCAAATCACTTGTGTGAAACTTTGATTTACCTTTCTTAAATAACATAATTTTTAAGAGCATATCCCTCTATTTTATAAAAGAGAGGGATATGCTCTTAAAAATTATACATATTTAGTATATATACTGTTGTCATTTAATACCCATATATGGAAGCCCTGCATATCAGGATTCCCACTCGGAATATTTGTTAAAAAATTCTCTCTTAAATTTATTGATTAATGAGTGATTTGAAAATGTACCTTGCTCCTTTCAAAATTAACGCTCCCCTTCCTGACAAAAGTTATCCCTAGGCCCCATTTAGTGACAAATTGACTTTAATTGGGCCATCTGAACAGTCAAATGATGTTAGCAAGTTCACTGCCACATCTGATATAGGTAAACACAGTGAATTAACCCTTGGGGATTGTGCCAAGATATATAACAGTGCCCCGTTGCTACTGTACTGGTGGATGTAGCAACATGGTTACCTGTAAATAGTGATGGTAATTCCTAATGAAAGTGAAGACATAATTGGATCAATTTACATGGATACAGGTCCAAACTAATCATATGGCTCATGGTATCAATTTAAAATTCCGTATTCCCCTTAAAAACATGTCATGTAGTAACTTAAAAGAGTACTCAATTACTATGGCCAGGCACCTCTTTGGGTTTCTCTTATCCTCTTTGTTAAACATGACAGACAGAAACTTTCATTTTTTTTTTCAATTATCATCATTATTCCCAAAAAATAAAATCAATTAAGCATTGCAAATTATTGGGCATGCATTTTGTGTCCGAAAGTTCACTTGAATTCATACTAGTCACATCTAAAATTTCCTGTTTCATAGAGATAATTTGTTGAAATGTTTAAAAAAAGATTTTCTCAAGGTTTAATTTTAAAGATTCAATTCCTGTATGACAATTACAGTTTCCATGTCATTGTAATAAATCATGTGATGAAATTGGAAATTCGCCAAGTGGAATTTCCTGCAATCCTGTTCTTTCCAATATTTCCTGTTATTTCTAAACTAAATTGTTTCAAACTTCCTGCTACTTGGAAACTTTGATTTGACTTCATACTTTATGGAGAACTATCTACAGGAAATCATGGTAAGAAAGGCTGTCTATACCTTGCATATTCACAAGCTATTGTTTCAGTAACAGAAATTCTTTCCCATGACATACTCTCATAAATTAACGCTCCCCTTCCTGACAAAAGTTATCCCTAGGCCCCATTTAGTGACAAATTGACTTTAATTGGGCCATCTGAACAGTCAAATGATGTTAGCA
>JXSR01S033616.1:0-25559 GCA_000969725.1 Ophiothrix spiculata
CTTTCACACCGGCTCTCTTGTAGCGATGATATTCATTATAGTGTTCAAATGGCCACCAACATAGCATAATTTTCATTGAAATGGTTTATAAAACTTTTTGCAAAAAAGCAAAACGCTCAATAATTTGTGGTATTTCGGCGGCCATTTATAGCGCAGTTTTGAATATCGCCAGAGTGAAGAGAAATCTATGTTGGCAACATTCCAAATATGTGATGACTCACTCCCAAAAGGGGCACTTTGCGACAGAACATTTTTTGAGAAACTGATAAAAATAGGCAGCGAAAATTAAAGAAAATAATAAGTTGTAAAATTTGATCGCCTTGATCAATTTCAACAAGTGTCATTTTAAAGCTTAGAAAATGCTGTAACAGATGAAATAATAAAATCAAAATTGATATCATCTTCAAAGTACCCCCCCCCCCCCTTTTTCGGTGTGAGCCATCACATATGTTCAAGACCAGAAAAGGTTAAAACGTTAGTTTGGTAAAGTCTTATGCACCTCAGAAATATTTGTAAAAAAGAGCTAAGTGTTTAACCTTACCATTATCATAGCAAAGTTTGTAAGATGATCACACTCACACACCGTCAGTGAATCTGTAGACTGGTCATTGTTAACAGTGCATCCTTTCTGTGACCAACCTCCTTTACCGCCTTCCAAATAATGATTGAAAAAAAAAACATACACATAAACATGAATCATGAAAAACACCCCACACACCAGAAGGGAAATAGTATGCATCTTTATCAAAAAATATTATACAGAGTGTCCACGAATGATTTATACCCGGCTATCGGATTTTTTTATGGACAAGTGGGTTAAGTTTCGGTCAAGTCTTGTGAATTTTTAAGTTAAACATGTCTTTAGGTTTCTGAAGAATTTTGAATTTTTAAAATCGAATGTTCCTGTGGAGAGTTATAGAGATTTTTCTAAACAGTGTATATTTTGCGAATTGTAAATTTGTAAGCAGCGGAATTGTTGAACTTAAACAGTCAAAACTGACTGCACTGAAACCCTCTTTTACTTTTCTAAAGTTAAATTTTATTTATTGACTCTGATAGATATAAGGAATGTCCTTGAGAATTAAATGACGATTTTGGTTACGGTCTAACAGCTTTACAATGACCAGTACAAATGATGTTAGATGTTAGCGCCTAAGGGAACCCCGTAGAAACATTACATTTGACATTGCTAATGAAAACCAGAAATTAGTAGTTTGGGTGGGTATTATGGGTACCAACTAAGTATTTGTCGACTGAAACCTCAACGCGCCGAATTTGTTGACATAATCAACAGATCTGTGGTTCCTCAACTTCTCGCCCGCCAATATGGTGTCTTGCTCCATATTTGACTAAGACTATCTTGCTATTTTTAGTAGGCCTAATAGGAATAGGGTAAGAAGTCTCCAAGATTATGCCTTTTGTAGATCAGAGAATATAACAAAATCAAAGAAAAAAAATTTGAAATTGGCCATTAAACTCTGCGAACATTGGTAATTGTGCAAATTACCAGTATTTATTATACCTGCATGATTTTTTGTACTGATCAAAACCATGTTTGCCTAGATTTTGTATTACGTCATCGTAAAAGCAATGAAGCATGATGAAACCTATGGAAAATGTAGAAGACTTATTCGCCATTATAGAAAAGCTGTTGGGTTTATGAAAAACTACGATTAAATGTTTTTTTCTGATTTTTTGAAAAATTACGATTAAATCTTTTTTTCTGATTTTTTGAAACCGGTTATAAATCATTCGTGGACACTCTGTACATGACAGTTGTGATGAATAAACTAAGATCTGTAAATCATGTAGTAAAGTTTATTGTTAATAGATACCTATTAGAATGTATTTCTTAAAAGGGGCTAATCTAAAACACATACAATTTTCGGAAAGCTTATTTGAATGTGAAGGCAAATGATGTAGTAAAGTTTATTGTTAATAGATACCTATTAGAATGTATTTCTTAAAAGGGGCTAATCTAAAACACATAACATTTTCGGAATGTGAAGGCAAATGTAATATTTAATGTGTTTTTAAATTAAAGCTTACTATCTGTTAGGCCCATAATAAGCGCGGCGTAGCGACGCATTCAATGAACACATATATTGGAGGTGGGTGATGCCGGACACCTTTCTATCACACTTATATATACGATGGGTTTTGAAAACAATCGTGTCATTGTCAAGAACAGGCATCATAGTAACTGGTAATACATTATACTGTATGCTTGAACTTAGCATATACAGTTTTGGACATCGGAAAAAAATCAAAATGGCGATTGTCCAGATTACCCCGTGTGCTTGATGTAACACCGGACGCTTGACTTTGACCAAATCATATCCTTCCAAGAATAGTATGTAGGAGTATCTGAGATACCATCTGCACATGTATTATTGTAAGATAATACACGTGTTAAGTTTGAGATGTTTATATTGAATGGGGAAAGCAATTTTCCGGGACAATAACACAAGTTACTTTTTCAGTGCTTGTTTTAAACCCCTGATAATAAGCTTTACCTCCATCTTACAATCAACTTACCAGGCCAGCTACAAAATCACATTTTAAATAAAAAGGCAAAAATATAAATTTCTCTACAAGGGAATGTGACACACCTGAAGCGCCCACACTTAGTATTCTTGACAACATTTTTAAGGTATACCTAATCCCGCAGGGCAGTGTTACAGTATTATCCTTCTCTGTTTTGCTACAATCGCTTTGTCCGGGATTACTCCCCCCCCCCCCAAATACATTCATGTTTCTAAATCTGCCATTGTTACCTTTCTTATTGTAATCCCAGAAAACGCATCTTGGATTAAACGCATCTTCGTTAATACTGCGCAAAGTAATTCTCGCCGGCTCGTCCAGATTGTTTACATCATGGTCACCAACAGTAGCGGAAATGACGACACTATTCAATATAGTTACTATATCCGGGTCACCACCGCCATCTTGTTCGTTATCTTCTTCTTCCGGCTCATTGCAGTTGTTACCCTGGAGCGAGTCGTCGTCGGCGGATGGACTACAAACTGTATCATCATCTGTATTTTCATTGCTGGTCGGTCCCCCAACATCGATAACCTGTAATAAATTATACGAGTGGATATCAACTAAGCTCTCATCTATAAGTGTTTCATTTTTCATTTGGCTAAAGATAGCAAAGACAGTATAGTCGACCATAAAATAAAACACTTATTTACTTGTAGATGTAAACAGTGAAATTAAATGACATTATGTATAGACCAATGCGCTTCCTTGATTAAAACTATTTCTATCTCGACATATGGCCCCGGTAAGCACGTATCTTAGACGATAAAAAACCCACACCGTGAGGATCAAGCTCAGGGGTGAAGGTAGAGTTTACTAGCACCAGCAAATGACCCTCAGTCTATTCATAGGATCCACATCAGGAATGAGGGGATACGTTACCAGCACATCACCCTAAAGTCTATTAATCATGAATATTCAGTATCACAAGGGATAAATCAATATTAAAATAATGGGATTAGCACAGAAAAATGATGTAAAATATTATGATTTTGATAGTTTACTTGCCTCAAAGAATGTCGTATCTTGATACATGACAAATTGACATCTATGGAGGTCATCTCCTACTGTGGTTAGTACTGAGTTTGGTAGTAGGATGGACGCCTGAAGTAAGCCATCATCGTCATGGATGTTATAGCCAGTTGTTGAAAAATTCAAATATAAGTCGGACTGGAAAAAAAAAGTGAAAATGTTAATGGATGGACGCCATGTGTGTCGTTTTAGACTGTAATGTTTTGATATAGATCCTACAGCATGTTAAATTAATTTGGCAAGAACAACAAACATGCAAACTCACATCAAATGAGGCTACCGAGACATGTTAATAGCTGGCCGGGCTCAGTTACATTACTAGGACAATAAAGAGTTAAAACAAAAATCCAAATCAGATGCAAGTGCCGAATACTGTTTCGTAATTTTGAGCGATTGCTATGCACAGTATTACCGTTATATAGTCAGGTAAAAAATCAGAAACAACAATATTTTAATTATACATTTAATAGAATGTTGGCATTTTTCCTCCTTCGATATCGTAACTTAATTGTGAAGCACTGAAATTATTTCGAGAAAATTATAAATATTAATACCTGATAATTTGTATTCCTGGAACCAGATGTTTGGAACAAAACATCAGTGCTCCCTAAGATGTCGGTATCGATGTTGACGACGGCCATGTCAACTACTTGGGTATTTTCAGTGATTGACGGCGTGTCAAATTGAACATTAAGTGCAAAGTCATCAACTGCTCTCAGAATTCTAGACAAAAAGGAACACCACAAAATATTGGTGACAATTAAAGCATGTTTTTTTTTTATTTTTACAAGTATCAGTAAATTAATAAGGCAGATTATAGAACATTGCCACAATGAGTAACAATGAGGAAACTTGTAACCACAATTCATCATGTGAGTGCAAGTAAGTCGTATCTGCAATTCCGGTCATTTGTCATAAATTTGTACCACACACTGTGAAATATCTAGTCTTAGGTCAGTGGTTCTTGAAATGGTTCTTCAGGTGACACAGTCACCTGAAATTTCAAAAGCCACTGACATATGCTAGAGAAATTTTGAGGGATTTTTTGCATTTTAGTGATGAATTGTTAAATATATTTAACAAATGGCAGCCATTGCAGACATACGACTTACTTGCACTCACATGATGAATTAAGGCAAGTAAATTCTACTGACATAAGGAAGCTTGTAAACACAATGAAGTAACATGTAATAATAACAAGGTATAAAGTAACGCGTAACCACAATGAAGTACTCTCTAAATTCTGAAGATTGAAGAAAGTCAATCGTACTTGGAATGACTCTTCAGGTCAATCGGAAAGATTGACAATTCAATCTACCAAGTGTGAAAATCACTCTTTTTCAGTCATACAAGTAAAATTTCAAACTTTAAAAAGTGAATTTGCTGTCTACCAAGGGTGAAATTTCAATCTTTTTAGAGTGAAATTTTCAATCTTTTTACCAATTTTTCCATCAGCACAATCTGCATTGATTGAATTATACAAGTCAATGTAAATTTACACACACTTATATAACTCAATCGAGGCAGATTTTGCTGAGGGAACAAACGGTGAAAAGATTGAAAATGTCACTTCAGAAAGATGTCACCATTTGCAGACAGAAAATTCACTCTTTTAAGTTTGACATTGTACTTGTATGACGGAAAGAGTGATTTTCACACTTGGTATAGATTGAATTATTAATCTTTTCGATTGACCCGAAGAGTCACTTCAAGCACATTTGACTTTTTCAATCTTCAGAATTTAAAGAGTAACGTGTAATAAGCTAACGTATACCCACAAAAATAATATACGAGTTACAACCATACGAAAAGTTCTCATCAAAATAAGGTAATGTGTAAGCATAATAAAATCTCATGTTACTAAAAAAAGGTAACAGGTAACTGTAGCAGGTAACCTGTACTGAAAGTACAATAAAGTATCGTGTAACTACTTGCAATTACATTAAACAAACTTGAAATAACAATGATGTAACTTTTAACCACTAAAAGATTACTTGTAACCACGATAGGGTAATTTGTTAGCATAATATGGACACTCGTAACAACTAACAGGTATAGTTTGTCACTTCTATAGGATAGCTTAAAGCCACAAAAATGAAATTGGTAACTGCGAACCTTGTTGATGTATTCTCATTTCGTTGACTTTCATCCAATTCTCCAATAGGAACTTCTACCATATGGTTTACAGTCTCCAGCGTATTGGTGAGAATATCTGGACTTATTCCAGGGTTGAGCGTATCGACAGAATTGGTAATGTGTTCCATAGTAATTACAGCATTATTGACATCCTCATTATCCAAAGAATCGGGGTTGGAGGTTACCACTGCAAGCATCTCGGACACTTCCACAACGTTATCTATGGAAAAAAAAACATTCGAGAAAATCACAATTAAGTCCTTTATCAATACATAATTTAAGGTGTGTATTCCGATCACTTTCACTCACAAAATCAAATTGGAGATTTTGATACCACATAAAAGCGCATGTTTTTTCATAACCTCCGTCAATTTCAACTCCTATGTTTAATTGAAGAGATATGGTCAAACAAGTGTTGTATTACTGGAATATTTAGTGAACAAAATAAATATCCTTTATGTTTCTATTGGCCACTCTCAGACACATTTTTGCATATAGCATTAATTTGACTCACGGTATGCGAATGAAACGTTGCCATCGCTTTTTGACCCATCATTTAAAAAGATCAGAATACCTACCTTTAATAAATTAACTAAACCTGTCAAAAAAAAGTTTGGAAACCTTTTTTAGCCGCCTATATCTCATTTATTTTAATCTTTTTCATCTATTTGATATAATATGTGATTAGCTAATAATCTCTTCTTTACAATAATACCAAATTTACAACAAGAGCTTGCTTTATGGCTGAGTAATTCTACTTTATTAGCAGGTAGGTTACAGTCAGCGTTTGACAAAATTGAGATTCAAACAAATAAGATATAGGCGGCTAAAAAAAAGTTTCCAAACTTTTTTGACAGGGTTATTTTAAGACTTGTCTCTACATTTCCGTGATTTTTCTAATGGCAAGTTACAAGTTATATACCTTCTGTGATCTCTTCGTCAGCAAGCTCTTCTAATATCTCCGCATCAGTGGGACAGTCCTCGACGTTGGCTGGCTCCCAATATGCACCAGCTTCATCACTGTACAAACTGAATATAATATCAAAATAAACGGAAACGGCTGTATTACATCATGAGAAACCAACATACATGTATATCACCAATATGACCACCCCTACACTCTTAGAAAGAAAGTATCAAATATGAGACAAAAAGGATCAATTTTGATCCTTTTTAGGTATCAAATATGAGCTTATCCTTTAAGGATCAAAGTGATCCCAAAAAAAGGATCAAATACTTCTTATAAAAAAGACCTGCAAAAAACATCACACTGAAGTGACGCTAGCAGGGTTTGAACCCACGCCGCACTCATACCTGCTGGTAATTAGGAGACCAACGCTCTAACCACTCGACCACGCCGGACTGGGTGATAATATCAACGTATTTATATATGTTACACCATTGTATACATTCCCCGCTGTGTAGTGGATATTGGGTTGTACTCAAATATGAAACAAAAGATACGTTGGATTCAAACGCGGTGTCAAATATGAGCTCATCCTTTCCGTATCAAAGTAAACCAGAAATACGGATCAAAACTTTGATATTGTAATCAAAAAGGATAAAAATAAAATGATCCTAAAAAAGGATCAAAAATGATCCTTGTGAATTTGATCCATTTGTATATATTGATCCGCAAAAGGATCAAAAGTGATCCTTAAAGGATCAAAAGTGATCCTTAAAGGATCAAAATAAAATGATCCCGAAAAAGGATCAAAAATTTGATCCCGGCCTTCTAAGAGTGTAGCACTAACTTTCTCTTAAATTTCTTGTATCAGTGGGATAGTTCCCGTTGTTGGTTGGTGACCAGTGTTTATGATGTCGTTATAACTACAGTATGACCGGTGTTTATAATCGGTTACAATTTGACTCTTTATCTCAAGTGTGACAGGACTTTCTCATTATCGTTTCAGTGTATACCGATGATTTATCATTTCATTACCACTTAATATTATGAAGGTAAATGTAGGTATTGCTGTTAAGAATTAAAGATCTTTTAACAGATCTTCCTAGATTTTCATTAAAAAGCATTTTCCTGCTCTTACTCTGCTTTTTTCAAGAGTTTGTTTTCCATTATTTCCAACCCCGGAATTCCAACTGGCTTTTCACATTGCACAAATCCATACCATCCATGGAGTTGCACTCAAATCACAAGCTTGTAATCACATATGTCAGTTCACATCAGTTAAGCTTACGGGAACCGAAGTTACAATGAACTAGAAGAGAGTTAATGTCATGTCATTTTGCATGTCAATCACGAACGGCTCAGCATCTGGCCTACGCTGGTACCCTCGATATGGGCGCTTCAAATATATGGCTCAAGCTTCAACACGATTCTGGCTCCAGTTCAGTTTAAACAATTTCACTTTATTAATAGTGTGTAACTATTTTCAACAAACAATGGCATCGGGGAAAAGAGAGCAAACATGGTGCACGCTAGGTGACGTCGACAGACTTTGGACCAATTAATTCCTCGAATTCGATGACGTACTTTAACGTGCTTCATGTTTTTCGTCATTTATGTTACATAAATATGTTATAAATTTGTTTTTTATTTACTTCATCGCATCAAAAAAGTACGTTGTGAATCCAAAATGATGAGAAATCTACTAAAGCTAATGAGCAGCGGGGTCAAAAATATTTGAATAGGCTTTCTAATCAAAAAAATTGAATAGGCTGTTACGAGAGTGCATGCATTTTTGGGAAAAGCCTTAAAAGTTTACCAAAGTACTCGGGAGATCAAAAATGGCATTAGAACAACTTTAAATTAACCTAACTCAGTGATTGAACAAAATATACACCAAACATGTTGCCCTTCTACACTTTTTTTCTCATTTAGGAGAGGGCGGTCAATTTTGCCGATTTTAGGACGGCGGATAACGACGCCAGTTCATTTAGTGTAGTAGACCCATATGTGTGTCCTTACCATCGCCGTGTCGCATAAGCAGTCCCGACAGATCTCTGATACGGACATTCTACCGTCAATGTCTCCTTTGGATCAGCGTCTGTCCATTCAATCAAACCTTTGTCACCCTCATTAGATACTTCGCCGTTACACATGGTTGGCTTCATAGGAATCGAACCAGTGATCTGTGGTGGCTCGGATGGAACCAGTGATGTAACTGGTGGGGTAAAATCCGGTTCTGCAAATACAATAATAGATGTTTGTTTAATGCTCATTTCGAAGCTGAATATTGTTAATTTACGGATCACATAATGGCAACTTAATTGTAGAAAGTTTTGTAAGATTTATGATGACAATTATGATAAGTATAGCATATGTAAATAAAATTATGATAACAATTAATTTTAAAAACAAATTAGAAATATATACATATACGTAAGCATTAAGCTACAAACATTCAAGGTTTAATTGGCATGCATGCAAAAGCGTTGCAAACTACACTATATTCTGTAAATATTCAGGTTAATAAAAGCAGCTGATAAGGGACCGCTTCAAAACTCAACCGGCGGTTGACCACCCGCAACCACCGGTTCTGGTCGGTTGGTATTGTTCTAAACAATAGCAACCGTCCGTCCGGGCGGTAAACCGCCGGTTGAGTCTTGAAGCGACCCCTAGCATGCCTAGGTAAATTATATTAAATCTGTAACATACTTGTTTTAGAGCAAACTACGTTACGTGTTGCCCCTGCAATATTTCGTCCTGTTTTGACCCGCTGAATTGGTCACGTGACGAAGTGTTGCCGAGGCAAAACCTGACGAAGTTTTGCAGGGGCAACATGAAACGAAGTTTGCTCTAAAACAAGCAATACCTGTAATAGATTTACTATTTACTCATGTTTACTACTATTGGATGACTAAGAACTCATATCATATAGGTTAACTTGGCATGCATGAAAAGGCTTTGCAAACTTGGTTAAGTCATGATGAACAATAAAATGATTGCTAGCTATATATAAATAGATGATTGACATGCTCTACAAATGTTGGCTACTTAAAGCGTCTTCCTGTTTCTTTGCATTCAATTCGACACGCTTGAATTCAACATTATTAGTATGAGACTCAAATATGCTGTAAAAGTTGCCGAATTCAAAGAATCCAAATTCGTAACCATAAACAAATCAATCAATATCAAATCAATTTTATTTCCATGACAGCAATATATCAACGGAATTGGGAGGTACTGGATGTATAGTAAAATTTGATTTCAGGGGATGCAAAATTTGGCAACCTTAACATAATAAACTGTTAAATAAGCACAGGTTACTAAATTCAACGGTGTCAGAATTTGGCAATCTGAACAAACTTAGTTTTGACTTGTTTTTATTCTGAACTTGAGGTTGTTGATCTTTAAACTGCCAGAATTCGCCGACCGTATTACAATGTACTTACAAGCAATGGTTGTGTCTTTCAAGTGTGTCAAAATCCCTTGAAAAAACCCGAATTCAAGTGTGTCATATCTTAACTTGAAATTGAAACACCGGAGCTACTCTACCGTTAATTTAAACGCATCTCCAAATATGACACCACAATTTTTTCGCTGCATTACACACCTTGATCAGATATAGTTAATTCAAACATATACAGCAAGCAAGTTGTAGTAGTAGTATGGCAAAATTTTAAATCCGGTTTGTCCCATCACGGGGGTGGCCATATTCACCTCACACCCGCGGCAACCGCCCTTACTCCACCTCATCCGATTCAACGCGTCCTCCCTCCCTAACCCAACCACCTTACTCTCCTACTCCATATACATCCTCCAAGTCTTCTTCAGTCGCCCTCTCCTCTTTACAAGCAAGTAAGTAATAATAGAGGGTCACTTCAAAACAGAATCCACCGGTTAACCACCGGAAGCCGGCAACTGTGGGCGGTTGCTATTGTTTTTTAACGACAGCAACCGCCTAGTATTAAGCGGTTATGACCAGCTGATCACCGGCACCGGTTGAGTAAATAAGTGCACGTATATAAGGGAAGAATTATTATTGCAGAAACAAGTATGGGTTGGGTTTTGGGTTGAAATTGAAAAAGTGTAAGGGAGAGGTGGGTGGGAAAATTGGAAAGTAGCCCCGCATGTAATTGAAACCAGACACCAATAAATGAAACAATACAAATACAACGACCATAGGTACAAAAAGATGTAGTTTTAATCATTTAACAATACATAAATTCATACACAATGGACCTGATAATGATGAATTGCAATGAAGTAAACATATTCTTTGCCATGCAATTTCCCTGCAGCTTGCTGCGTGTATGTCAATTGCAACGACTCGAGGTTTGCGGACTGGATTCATGTCCACGAAGACGGTTCATGTTATGTGTCTATTTCCGAGTACTGGAATACTGGAAATCTGAGTTCAAACTGGACTCAACCATTGAGTACCAGTTTACATTAATCTACGGCATTGTTTTTCATGTTTTACATCTTCACCTTAATAAAGTTTTATTGCATCTGTTTGTTTACATTAATCTACGGCATTGCTTTTCATGCTTTACATCGTGATTGAAATAAAGTATTGTTGCATATCAGATATGTTTTATCTACAACGTAATTATACCCTCTTCACATGCATTATTCACTTACGTATGTAATAAATGTTCATTCTCCAATTACTCCCGCATTTTTGTGAATCATCTCCGCGGCAAACAGAATTGCATTCACTTTCGTCCTTTCGTCCATATATCGCATAGTTTGTATCGCCGCTTCCACAGAAACACTGTATTGAGTACTCTACTCCAGCGTATGGATAGCCATTGGCCAGACAATGCGTGAAACATATCTCATGTGTCATCGAATCTGATTGAAGTTTGACAAATGGAAGGGCTCTGTTTTCTCGATCTTCAAAACATCCAACATAAGTTATTGCGCCTGAAACGTATAAAATGGTGTTTTAACCAGAAGATAGCAAGGTCAAGCCTAGGTGCAGAATTACTTGAAGCAACAAAAACGCTTAAACTTTAACAATGGTTATTCGTATATTTAAAAAAATACCGGTTATGGTAGTGTGTCGACTATTAAATAAATAGTTAGATTAATATTATACTTTTTATCACCTTATATCCAAGATTTCACGATGTCTAAAACACGATATTAATATTATTGAAGAAATTAGTAGAATCAAACACTTTGGTTTCTTTCTGATTTGCCATTGTGGTACCAATTATAATGTCCCCTTGTAAGTGTTCGTATTGACAATTAGTCAGAATGAACACAATAATGGACAATTCAAGAATTGGTAGACTGAAAATCTTCTATAAATCAAGGCAAGATTTCTGCTACTTAAACTGTATTGAAGAAAAGTTTGTAAAAGCAACATGAATCTAACATATTACGACCCGTTTACTTAAAGGGAAGGATAAATCAACTATGGATATCGTACCAGGAGATATTGATGCAGTACTTTATTATAGAAGTGTTACTGCAACTAGCTGCATATACTAAAGTATTTCTAGATGTTACTGACGTAAAGAAACAAATCAGAATTGGTTAGATGACGTGTTAGAAGTTCTATATAAAACTATTATGTATACACTCAAAACACAACTTGCAGGTGCTCCTAAAGCAAAATGATTTTTTGATATATTCAAAGTACCCGTTATATTGGACTCATATCGGGTTGCAGTTTGGAATATTCGCAAGATGTCTATATTATCATGATTATGGTAATTCTAAATTTGACCTACTCCATGACGTGGTATACATTCTAACTGCCCGTACGCTGGAGTACAATCAGAGTTTATCTCAGGATATGTGCAATTTGTCTAATATCTCTATAGTAGTGGCGTGCCCAGGATTTTTTGAGTGGTGGGGCACAACCATCAGTCCATCAGTTTCTCCCGAATGACCAATGGCGGCGGAAGGTTAGAAATTTAATGGGGGTGGCTGGCCGGAGGAAAAATTATGTAACTTTGAAATGCGCGCGTAGCGAGTGAAAAAAATTGTCAATTCAGCTAAATATTGTTTAAAAATCTTGAAATTTGGGCAAAACTTGGCAAATTTTGACTGAATATTGACATAATACCTGAAAATTCGCTGCTTTTCACATTTAAATTATAAAAAACCAAGGGAAATTCAAGGTTCCACTAGCGTACGGCAAGTTTTTCAATGATTTTCAAAACAATTAAAACTATTTTTCTTCTCTTTCCTTTTGCTTTTTTTCTCTTCTCCCCTTTCTTGTCTATCTTTTTGGTGTAAAGATCCCCGAATGGGGCTTTTCCACCGACTGACTCACCAAACTAGGGGGCACGTGCCCCCCCCCCCCCTTTTTTTTTTTTGGTGCACGCCTCTGCTATATAAAAATGGGAAGTTGAATATGGACCTATTTAATGACGCAGGATTCATTCAATGTACCAATTTGTTAAAGTTAATTGCAAATGTTCTATTACGTGAAGGCTTTATATATTGGGAGATTGTAATATCCACATTAACCTACTCGATGACACAGGAAACATTTAAATTAATTACTTATATGTTTAAGTAAAATCATATTGCATTTTGGGAGATCCGCCAATTGTTTATATTACTTACTTGGTGGTAAAGGACATTGATACTGCGCAGGCCAATCGCAGCATTCACATCCGGGATTGTATACAAGTCCATCATCACAAACGGTACGACCGACTATATTACCACCGCTACAAGAGAAATACGATCGACAATCGTCATCATCCGCGTACAAGCCGTCAGACCTTCCATTACAAGAGAAATCGCTGACTCCGTTACAGTCGTAATTGCGTGGGTAATCGCAGCAAATACAGTACGGATTAAAGACGAGACCTTCATTGCATGACGATAATACTTGAGTCTGTCCGTTATTGGAACAGCCGTAGAAATTATTGCAGTCTTGTGGGTCAGGGTATAAACCATCTGATTTTCCGGTGCAGAAAGCATTGTCAGGATCTGTCACAGGGCCTGTATCTGTGAAACAAAAAGACAACATCGCACGCTAAGGTTGCCACATTACTACCAAAACAATGCACTCATATTTATGTGTAGTATTCTAACAAGAAGGTCGAAACGATTTAAGTTTGGTACTTCCTCTAACGCAGTCTCAAGGTGAGTCGATTTGATTAATTTCGAAGAGTTGTGTCCTATGTTGAAGATATGGAACAATTATATGCCATGGGTTTGCAGCAATAAACCACGAGTTGACAGCAGTGCACCCCGAGTTTGCAGAGATACTCCACCAGTTTGCTACACCGTCAACGAGTTTGCAGCAACTTAGGCTACGACTTTACAGCAACACACCTCGAGTTTGCAGCAATACACTTCGAGTTTACAGCAATATATACCTCGAGTTTACATCAATGCAACTTGATTTTGCAGCAATACACCACGAGTTTACAGCAATGCACCTTGAGTTTGCATTAATACACTACGAGTTTACAGCAATGCACATTGAGTTTGCATCAATACACTACGAGTTTACATCAATGCACCTTGAGTTTGCATCAATACACTACGAGTTTACAGCATTATACCTTGAGTTTGCATCAATACACTACGAGTTTACAGCATTATACCTCGAGTTTACATCAATGCACCTCAGTTTGCAGCAATGTCTTAGGGCACAAAATTATGTAGTAAATTGTATTGTGTTCGTGGTGTATTGCTGCAAAATCAAGGTGTATTGCTGCAGCTGCAAACTCGTGGTGTATTGCTGTTAACTCGAGGTGGTAGGTGTACTGCTACAAACTCGTAGTGGCAAACTTCTGGTGCATTGCTTCAAACTCACTGGGTGAATTTGCTATAAAGTCGACGGGTGAATAGTGGAAAACTAGTAGCCTATTGCTGCAAACTCGTGGTGTGCTGTAAACCCAGTGTATTGCTGCAAACCCATGGTGTATAACATTTGATGTGAACTCGTGAGGGGTTTTGTCCGCTGTGGCTTGCCCCCGGGTGCTTGCCATAGTGAAGAGAAGAGAAGTGCTCCCGGGGTACCGTTAGTTTGGTTACGTGCCACATGAAAAATACCACGGGGTAATACAAATTTCCAGAAAATCAGACCATGTGTTAAATTTATAGAAAAATCACAATTTGTTTTACAAAAAAGTGCATTAATTTGGCAAAAAATTTGAAATTTATAGCGCCATTTCACCGTACACTGTAAAATATTTTGGTGTGAAAATTACATCATTTGGTGTTAGAATTACACCAGTTGCGGTGTCAAATGCTTTGACACCTTTAGAATTTGTACACACTGCCGGCAAGTATCGACACCAATGGAATCATTTCAATTAATTTGACCCCAAATCACTCAAACGACACTGTCTTGAAGGTGTCATGGTAGTGCGTAAATTTGCGAACCATATACATACATACATACATACAAAATATTCTTATAATGCGCAATATCCAGAAACCTGATCAAGGCGCAGAAAACATGACATACAAGGAAATATCAATCAAAACAAAAAACAAATATTATCAAATATTACACCAATAAGGTGAGTCAACAATTCATACAGAACCCTATGTCAAGAAGGTGTCGTTTTGACACCAAATTATTTTACAGTGTGGAAGCAGCCAACGTGTTAGCAAGTACCTCGCTGAACTAGTATTGCTCTAGTATTTATACAACACGTTGAGGAAAAACAGAAAGGACCAAAATGTAACCTTGTGGAATACTGTTGGGTTATTTACCTAGTTGACACCCAAATATTTCAAAGCGCAGTGCACACCAAGTATGCCACGCTGTTGGTCGGAGCCGTAGAATTCTTGCTATGACTGACACAGGAAAGTTGATTGTTATTGGTGTACTCGTATCTTGATTGACTGGTCCGAATGTCTGCAAAGAGAAATCGTGATGTTATGTCTTCAAAATTTAAAATTGAAAATAGATGATATGAAAAGAAATAAGGGTATTGGCAGTGAACTTAACCTGCATTATTTACACAAAGACTCGGTGCAACGTACTTAAGGTGTTTACAAAGTTCCAAACCGCTTTTAATAGCCCACCAACTCTCTTTCATCATTTCAAGTTATGTTGCAACCTCTGGGTGATGAATTTTGATCAGCCCATTAAAAACATTAACTCTCATGTGTTTCATTTGGGTTTCCATGACATCATTAGCAGTATGCCTCTAGTCCAAGAACACGACAAGCACTCAACTGTTGGGTTGGTAAAAACGGGTTGCAATACGACACAACATTCCTCCTTAAAAATTCAACTCCCTTTCTGGATCTTCCACTAATTTCAATTCAACATAACAACAAATTTACTAATCTAAATATAAAAACATGTTGCATTTAAATGTACACAGACACACCATTCAGGATATATGACCAGTTCTAGGTACATGTACTTATCATAAGGACACCAACGGAGAAATGCAATGCAATTACCTTTATCAAACCATTCTCTAATATAAACCTTAACGTCTGCTCCGATTCTCCATATTGTACTTGCAGCCGTGTGATCCATTCCTGAAAATTATGTCCACTGCCTGCGCCTTGCGTTATGACCCCTGCGATCACGTGATCTTGTAGGAAATCAACTTGAATCCAGGGATCCTCTTCTTGAGGTGGTTGATGCGACGCAGCCCAGTAATCTGCGTTGTTAAGTCTTGCATCCCATGGTTGTAACCCTCCTTGGCCGACATATGTAGAGGACGCTGTTATCTGCGAGTTTTTAATATTGCCATTTTCCATCCCGAGCGACGTGGAATCACAATCTGAGGAATGTTAAATGTTTTACCTGGGTTGTCAATTATATTAATTGCTGACGATTTTTCTTAATATGTTTTCGATTACCTATTTAAACAATTATATCTAATTGACTTGCTTATCTGATCACATGTATATAATTGCCTTTCTGATCATGCGTCTTAAAGTACTACACTTCAAACGTCAGAGAAAAAGACTAATAACATTGCGTTTCTTGCACACTAATTGTTTACCTAACGGAATTTTCTACGCCATGGTCTTCCAGTAATAACGTACACACATTCCAAAATGCACACTACTTTGACAGATATACGGGTACTTTGAATATATCCTGCTGGAGTGGAAGCAGATTACATTTTTAAGATATGTGCCAGTTATTTGCGACGCTTATATCATGGGTGATTTTAATATTGGAAATACTCGTATGTTTGAGCCAAAACTGATGGTCAATTAAAAACTTATCATTCCCGAATAAAAAGCGCTTAAAATCATTTGTGATGACTCGCACCGAAAGGGGGGACTTTGGTTCCGACATCAAATTTGAGTTTTTGGCATCATAAGTTTCACAAGTAATTTGGTACCTTAAAAATGTCGATACAACAATCCGTTCCGAAGATATGGCTATTTTTAGTAAGAGCGTGTTGATCACTTTTCAAAAATAGCGATTGGAGAAAACAGGTTTTAAGTTTGGGTTTGTGAAAGCATCAATTTTATTGATTACTATTCAACTATACACAAAATCTCCTTAGCAACGGGTACTTAGGAGCACTCAATCATCATCAAATTTGACACAGACATTGTCAAGATACATATCTTTAATTATATACCTAGGACAGTCGGTCTCGAGGATGTTTTTTCTTCCGATCACAAAATTGCGAAAAGGAGATTGACACGGTGTTAAAAAATTGTCATAAAATCTTCGTTTTTCGCAATTTTATAGAAAACTGCTTGGTAGGAAGATTTTTAAAAATGTGTGAAGATTCATAATATCACAACATTTCAAATTCACCCCAAACGAAAATGTTACCACTTCTCAACTTCAAAGCCTGATATCTCAGTCTGCAGATCGTCGCAAAGTCCCCCTTTTCGGTTTGAGTCATCACATTTATGTTATCTCTTACACATACCTTTCACTTTCTTGCATATATACTTGTTGAGCTTATTACACGGTTCATCATTCCAGAGACCTGTGTTGAAGAGTTGGCCGCAATCTTCGTTGTTACCTTCATTGTCTGGTTGGTTCCCGGACCAAGCTGTGAAATCGAGCTGTGTGCATGAAAAAGAGTAACAGATATCGTATATCTTTACATTGCCTCATTTACTGTTCGTCCATTCTGCATGAATTCAAAGGTAAAAGAAAGTGGTTTGGACACAATCTGAAGAGTACTGTCTTTTTACCCTCTGAAGCCACACTCATATTTCTGCCGAGTCAAAACCATGACTTGGGTTCCTGGTCCTGTTATTTGACCCTAATCCGGATCATATCGACTCGATTCCGGGTCATTAATGGTCACTCAGAATCGACCTTATTTAACTCGGCAGAAATATGAGTGCAGTGGCGACGCAACAGGGGAAGGGCAATTACCCCAAAGAAGAAAAAATAATAGAAAAGGAAAGGGGAAAAATAAACAAGAAAAGAGAGGAGAAGGAAAAAAATGGTAGAAATAATATAAGTCATTTTTATTTCCGTATCGATTTTTGTTGTTGAAACTTTAGGGCCCGTATTCCAGAAAGGTGTTTAGCTAAATCAAGGTTTTATTTCTCGTCAACAGCACGACTCATTGAACTGTTCTGCTTGAAAGCTGTAATGATGCTCAATTAAACAATGAGCTAAACATCTTTCTGGAATACGGGCCTAGATGTCTACTTTTCGTTTCGTTGCTTGGTTTTGTGGGTTTGAGACTTTTTTCTTTGCTTCTCAGTTTTTTAAAGTTACGTACGTCAAAATATTTTGGGTATACCTTTTGGGTCTCATGTCGGTTGCCCCCTCCTAACAATAAAGTCACCCGGCGCCTCGCCTGTCTGGGGCTGAGGTGCTTGTATTTCTTTAGACTGGATCCACCAGTCGCCAAATGAGGTCTCCCTCACTTCCTGTTGTTCATGCCATCAACAACCAACACAGTGAAGCGCGTGTGCAGTTTTTGTAAGACTGATGGACTGAGTCTAGTACTTTTTCAACTTACCGGTGACCCATCGACCCACTGGAATGTTCCTTCCGTGGTTACATCATGAAGCCCTATCCACAGCCGTGACCGCGCTGATACAGCAAGACCTATATGACCAAAATGAAGATGACAAGTCGGTAACACCAAATATTCAACTTATGATTAAAAAAACAGAAATATAAAACAACCAAAAAATAAATAGCATTAGATAATAACAATGAATAATCATATTAAAATGGTAACAAACATCTTCATTACAAGTACTAAGTATATACTTTATTCAACTCTAATACTTTAGACAGACACTTTTCCATCGTTCTTTCAAACTCAAATTCACATTATAACAATTCCAAACACAACATTTGTATCTTTGTTTTTCAGCAGCCAACTTACCCCCAACAAACTCCTGCTCGTCTTCATTATGTATACTCGCTAACATCGCATCCAGAGTGCCACATGTGAATCTGGCACTGTCCCAAGCTGTCTTTTGTGTGCTTACATAGTAACAGTAGTTGCCATGCGCAGACCAGCCCGAGGGACATGATAACCCGGATGTTTGTCTTTTCTCTCGTAATCTACTTATCGATTCCATTTCAACATCTGTGAAGAAAATGATGTTTGAATTATTATAGATACCGCTCTGATAATGTTTCAATTGTAAAGATGATTTATGTGCCGACTTAATTGACATACAATGCTATCAAAGGTAACAGGGTATAGATTCCTTTGCATGAAGCCTGTTCCAGTTTTTCATTGTAATTTTGTAACCATATGATCAATCACAGTTGACTTCGGTTTTAAACAAAATTAATCAATACTCACAGCAAACCTTTTGATTGTATGAATCATGCATTTCCTTAAATGACTGTAATCATGAAGCAAATTGACTTTTTTACTGCTTTAAGGGGACGAAGTTTGAAGAAATGGTTGTTAAAAATCAATTCTATTTTCAAACGTTATTCACAAAAGTTCATCACAGATATTAACACTTATTTTACTCACCCTCCGATATCCTTTTATGCTGTTTATTACGTGAACCGCATAAAACGCTTGCATACAGTGAATTGTGACACTCTTGGTGAGCCAACTCACTAAGCTTACAAGACGACAACGCTGACTCGTGTCCAGCACAAGTGACGTCATGCATCTGGGACAGAGATGTTGGATATATTGAACTTCGAGCACTTTGGTCCACTGATTTATACGCAGCAATTGCTGTTTCGTGACCAAGTTGGCGGCATGCTACGGAAGCAGACGACATATCCCAATTTGTGCCACAAACGTAACCCCATTGACCCTGATGATAGATTTCCACGTGTCCTCGAGGATGTTTTGAATTTCCCGCCAAGCGTATACTGCCCTCTTTGTGTTCGATAATGCCAGGTTCCTGATTCCAAGAGAGTCGTGGAGTATCTAGTAAACAAATAGGCGGAACGTGCATGCTCTGTACATTCGTGTATTAGTATTGTTTTACACATAACATTTTTAGATTTTAATCTAAAAAACAGAGAATGTAAAAAGAATAACTTAAAAGTTATTCTTTTTACATTCTCTGTTTTTTAGAATCAAATCAACATGGTGCAATTTACATGCTATTATTAGCTAGGGAAATAATCTAAAAACGTTAAAAATACTAAACAAGGAAGTTTGACATGCGATGGGTATTGGCATGGTCCGTGTGTAGGGTGGGGTAGGATATATGCTTTGCAAGTTTACATGCATGCCAATCAAAAATGATCAATTCGATTAACACATACGCACAAAATTAATCCAAACATGTATTGATACAAAAATAAAGTGGTCACTGTTGAAAGTGAATACAAAACAGAACCTATTTAAAGGTAGATGAGGCTGTCGCCATTTTTCTTCGAAGCTGCAAAATTGACAGTTGATTTTCTAGGGATATCTGAAAACTCATCAACAAATTTTATCTCGAACGAGTGCAGCGCGGAGAGAGATTGTTTTGTTTATGTTAGTCAATATTTTGATACAATACTACCATTATGACCGCTGCGAATCGAGTTCCGTATTACTGATTATTACGCTACATCGATAGCTTGAGTCTGGGTAAGATATCAATCACCCGGACACATGGGTGACTCTATGATCAAGAAAGTCAACTGGTAACTTTTGCAGTTCCCATTCGACGTTATTTTAGTAACGCATGATATTTCTAGACTTACGGATTGCACCATAACCACAGAAGGTCCAGACTCCCGTACTCCCAAACCCCGTTGATATCCCGATGTAGTTGACATTCAGACGAGCCAATCTGTGAGACATAAATGGCGACATAACGACGCCAGTATCGCTGACAATACCGACACTCACGGAACCACCTGCATGGGACAAAGACAAATAATATCATTGGGAGAGGGAAAATAGGTGCTGTCGATCGAGTACACGGTTGATATCGTGTTCGTAAATTATCTAAAGAATTGACCAAAACAAGAATTATGGTCGACTCAGAAACAACGTTATAAACCACGATAAAGCATTCTGACAGTAGATAATGAGGAAGACACTACATTTCCTATACAACCACATATAATCCATCGTCGGCATTTGGGCCCAAATTTGGGGCATACCAGGCGGTTGCGGACACGATAAATAGCATCCACTAGATTTAGGGACGAGGGATTTCTAAAACGCAAATTAAGGGTACGATTTACGTGTATTTATATTGGGTCACGTGACTCACGTATTGAAGAATAAAATTCCAAAGATCATATTTTTACCTTTCAGCAAAAATATACAAAAATGTTCTTATAGTAATCATAATTATGTCATTCCAAATCCGCTGGGGTTCACGCGTGAACCCCACTTTGTTATCATTGTTACCGATTACGAAAATAATTTTAGTGATCATCCCGGAAGTAGTATTTTTCCACGAATCCCAACGGCTTCACGCCAGAGGCGGTATAGGACATGACGTCATCGGGGATCGGCTACGATACGGTATTATACCGTCCGGCAACCAGTAACAGTTGCCACGACCACCCTCCTCTGGGGCATACTGGGTTCCATTGTAGGGACTACTCAGTCTCGCAAAAAAATAACTTCGAGAGTAGCAATTTGGTTGGACAAAAATACAGACTGCACAAATGCTCCTTTGGTACGTAGGGGTGAACCTGAAAGTATAAGTGCATGTATTCGATATTCGCGCATTATGATAAGATGCAATCATCATCGAAAACAAAACCGGAATACCCCCAAACTGATCCCGATGACGGAATAGAAATTGTTGCAAGTCGTGTATCTCCCCTCTAAACATATGATTCTGAAAATTAAAGGAGTAGGAAGAAGGAGGAGCAAGAGGAAGATCTGAGAAGCAAGAGCGCGAGCAGGAGGAGGAGGACGAGGGGGTGGGGGTTCTTACCTTCAAATATTATGTAGAAATGCGTGTCCACTGTAGATGACAACAAATCTGGTGTTTCAGCCCTAACTAATAGCTCGCATTGCTTGCATCTTCGGATACCTGATATCGTGTTGCTCCATCCACTTAAGACTACAGATAAAAACGATATTTATCACGTTAATGGAATTATACTAAACAGGTAATGGAGAGATTTGTTTCATTTTCTTTATTAGCTCAATGGCTTAAATACTATTCACAAGAACACACTCTTAAAAATGATCGTATTTTTACGTTAGAAAACCAGTATTTTTTAACGGTGAAATCCCGTAAGAAACTATTTACGGACGTAATGTAAATTTAACGGCATATATCGGTTATTTAATGTGGAAAAAACGGGGAAGTCCCGTAAATTAATAGCAAAAAAGACAATTTAACACCACAGAAAATATATACTAAATATAAAATATATCTGTAGTTGTTGTACTAAGGATGCACATTTTCCTTGGTGTGGCCGAAATCTGCAAACATGCCTTGTTCTTGAGAATGGCTAGGAATTCTTATTTTGGCACTAAAAATCATCCGATTTTAAGTTGAAAACTGGTGTCAAAATCCACCTATGCTTGAAACAGGTAGGAAAGGTCCATAAAGAATATATGATTTAACGGTAAAATACAGTAAAATAAACAGCCACATGAAAAAATACAGTAAATTACCGTATAATAATTTACGGCAAAGTTGTGATTTTGTCAGTGATTTTACCGTAAAATTTACAGGAAATTTCTTAGAGTGCAGCAAAAGGCGCAGGTGTCAAAAATCCTATAGCCTTGATGGTTCGTATTCAAATTTGTCTTCCAAAACTGTAGGTTATCTTTTTCATCACTTTTTGTTTAGTAAATTATACGCAGGCGTATTCTATGCAAAATGGGCCATTCCAGAAAAGCCCCCCCACCCTTTGAGGATATACATGCGACACAAAAAGTTCATTACTACCTCCAAATTTAGAGTACCTCATTGCAGCAAAATAGTTTGAAACTAGAAACGTTGTGCCCTTCAAAAGGGCACGAGGGAAGTTACGTGGTGGAGTTCTTGAATTGTTGACACCTTAACCTTTGAATCAGACAACGTTTGCAATTTGACCTCTCTTTTGACCCCCAAGGAAGGGTCGGACGATAGGGTCACCGTTGTCACTTTTGATCTCTGATGAAAGACAAACGATTTGACACTTTAAGCGTTGTAATTAGACACAGTTGAAATTTGGCCTTTCTTTTGACCTTTGATCCCCAGGGAAAGGTCGGACAATGGGGCCCACCATTAACACTTTTGTTCGCTATTCAAAGACGAACAATTTGACACCTCAAACGTTGAAATCGGACCAAGTTGAAAATTTCACCTTTATTTTGACCTTTGACACCCAGGGAAAGGTCAGACGATTGGGTCACTATTGACACTTTTGATCGCTGATCAAAGACGAACAATATGACACCTTAACCTTCAAAATCGGACAAAGTTGACAATTTGACCTTCCAATTGAGTTTTCTTTTGACCATTGACCCCCAAGGGAGGGTCTAACGACGGGGTCACTATTGACACTTTTGATCGTTGGTTAGAGACAAACAATTTGACACCTCAAACGTCGAAATCGGATAATGTTGAAAATTTGACCTTGTCCCCTGTGACATCCGGGGGCCGATTTCACTAACATTTAGCGATGGTCGCTAACCCCGTTTTGATCGCTAAACTCCAAAAACGATCGCTAATACCCGCTATTTAGCGATCATTTTTGGAGTTTAGCGATCAAAACGGGGTTAGCGACCATCGCTAAATGTTAGTGAAATCGGCCCCTGGTTCAAACTTGAGGTCACAAAATGTAATAACTTTTATAGCTTGTCACCCAAATGCTTGTGACCAAGTTTGGTCGAAATCCGATTCATCGTTTTTGAGTTGAAACCATTGTCAGAAAGAAGAAGAAGAAATGGCAAGAGACAAATAAGTTACGTGGTAACCACGTTACTTAGATATGGAATTCTTGTCACCGTCAAAATATCCGGAAATCTAGTAAGTTGTGCAAAAGTTGTGAAAAAAACACAAGAAATATGGTCTGTAACTCCAAAAATATCTGGAATTCCGATCTTCAAAACCTGTACAAGTCTCTTATTTCAACATCCTCTATGCATGGCGGAGGACAAAAAATGTCTAGAATAGCTCTATAACAGAGGTGAGAAGAGAATATAAGACAAATCAAATATCTGATGTTTGAAAAGCTAATGTATACTCAACTATAGAATTCAAAGTGATCCGTCTGTGCTTGATCTTTCTAATTGCAATAACATACCAACTTCAATGACGTTGTCCATATCCTCCGGTGAAGACGATAAAGCCACGTGTCCATCATTGTTGGCGCGTAATTTGAATGTTACCATGCTAATACCGATTGGTATTTCCGCCCACGGGTACTGGTACTCATATTCGTTTCCTGTCAGAGTTTCACGACATCCATCAGCTGTAAACGACAGGAAATGTTTTTAAATAAATGCGTATTTCAAATTATGTGAGCTGCATGGTACGGCTGGTGCTGGAAAACACGCGTTATATTCTAGTTAGTGGCAAGGCTAGTACATGTATACAATGGTCATGACGGTGGGATAAAGCGCAAATACTTGAATAAATGATACAGTTTATCAGAATTTCAATGCGTATTTCTTGGTAGCGGTGGCATTGAGAAGTCCCAATCATGCATATGAACCAAGTGGATACAATGGAATGCATATAGAGTACGTAACCACGGAAATAAAGTCATAACCCTCGTTTACATCGATGCGACTTCTCAATACCACCATTACCTATTTCTTTTATCATAAGTGTAGGTATGTTTATTACATTTAAATAACACACAATTTAACGTAAGCCGAGTATTATAGTAATAACGTATTATGCCAAAAGAGCTTTAGTACACCGAGGGAACAAAGATGAAATATAGAGTTTATTTGTAATTTGGAGAAAGGTAAAACCAAGAAAGAAATCGACAAACGGACCTTGATTACACCATGGAAAAAGGAGTGATACCACGATTCCATTCCATTAGAATAGTGCACCGAAAATATAAGTGCAGATATAGAAGCAGTAGTGCAATTAACATGACATAAGCAAAACGTTCGTGCAGATTTTTAAATAAACATCATTTTTTATGATAGTTAGTAATCAAAGCAATTCTATGGATTATTATGCGACATTATAGTATTCAGTGGTGCAAGATATTATTTGAAACAAAGAATTTCAAAAAGAGGGGATTTAACACTTTGGAATAAAATGAAAATAAAAAAATATCAGTAATAGCTTAGATATAAAAATAAAACAAAAAATAGATTTAAATTAAATTAAATAAAATTAAATTAAAACACCAAGGACAATTTCAAAACAGAGTGAATTACAAAAAACAATATGATCTCGTACATTTTAATAAAATCTTTAAAAGTATGTCAGAATGATTTCCAAGCTTTTTTGATCTATGGTCATCTTTTTTGAGGTGAGGCCCATTTGCGTTTCATCTCACTCACTTCATCCACATCGCACTCCTTCCTGGTTATCGTTGATTAGAGTTGATAAATACCTTTATTTGGCTAATATTTTGATTGATTTTATAGACTAATACATTATCTTCAAAATCATACCAAAATTATGACATATCATACGATTATTG
>JXSR01S033617.1:371-14586 GCA_000969725.1 Ophiothrix spiculata
TTCCAAGATACTTACGGCACTGTCTACACAGACTGAGTGTGTCTGAACAAACTGTGAAGATCATAGTGGCTTCCAAGATACTTACGGCACTGTCTGCACAGACTGAGTGTGTCCCAACAAACTGTGAAGATCATATTGGCTTCCAAGATACTTACGGCACGGTCTGCACAGACTGAGTATGTCCGTACAAACTGTGAAGATCATAGTGGCTTCCAAGGTACTGACAGGAGTCTGGACATGCTGTTTTATCGGCTAATATATTGCCCCAGATTCCTACAGAACAATGGAGACAAAACAAATAACTCTTGACCATCTTGATTATACTCGATTTTATGGTACGTTCTCAATATGGATTGTTGTCATTCTCATGACAGCTGGCAAAAATCACATGACCAAGTCACCCAAGTATATTGTTGTCAGATTAAGCTATGATATTCAAAAAAACATCTTTCTCTGTCTAATCTATGTCTAATCAGTTTGTTTTAGATTTCAAAAGGGCCATGGTTTGCTTTTCTAACTAAAATAGGTTTACTTCTCCAATTGATCTTTTCTAAGATTATCTAAGTCATGTTTTAGATCATCGTGTAACATTTGTTCACTTACTGGGGAAATAAGGTGGATTGTTCCATTTGTTCGTTTCACATCCTTTAATACTTCCCGTAACAAAACTAGCTGGTTCGTTCATATCCTGAAATGTAGTTTTAAAAGAGAAACTTATAATACATTTTTTAATTCAGACGAACTGGCTAGTAGTGGTGCTAATCATAAATAAATCCTTAGTACTGAGATTTTGTTGGCCTTGAGTGATTTCCATTTCGATCAAACCACTTCTGATTCGCAAGGTATAATAATATATGACTTTATCATTTCATCTGTTAAAGCATTTTCTAAGCTTTAAAATGACACCTTTCTCGTTGAAATTGATCCAGGCAATCAAATTTTACAACAGAAAATCTGCTGGAAATTCTTATTATTTTCTTAATTTTTTTGCTGCCTATTTTCACCAGTTTCTCGAAAAGCGTTCTGTCGCAAAGTCCCCCTTTTCGGGGTGAGTCATCACATATCGTCACATTCATATGGCAACAACTTTCAATTGGAGAATCATGCTCCCGTTTTCAGGACATATCCTGCTGGTCCTTGACCGAAATACCTATCCTATGGTTGCAGTTTTATTTTTGTATATACTTAGATGGGAACTTAGATATATATTGATTTACAGAGATACAAGAACACAAGTGCTTACAATCCACAGGCCATCATAATCCAAGATGTCATGGAATTTGACGCACTCGTCAGTCCACCATGTCTGGGTTACTGGGTTGGTATAATCGGGAAAATACGTATTTTCTGGAGGCCACACCTGTAAAAAGATATTTATTTGTCTCAAAGGTAAAATAGCAATACTTAATTAGCTAACATCTATTGGTAAGTTTTTTCCAATGACTTCAGAGGCAAACATCGTCAAAGATTTGCATGTCTTTGTATTTTCTCATTTTTTGTAAAGTATCCAAATTATTTTTAATGTCTTGTATTACCTATTACCTTTCCAATAGTAGACGTCGTGCAGTCATTGTCCTTGATCCATACATCCATTGCTTCTCCTGTGTTGAACGCTTCGTATGAACCATCTGTCACAATGCCTATACATGGATCCTTTCATGAAGGAGAATTAAGAGGAGTGTCAGTTAAATATCAAGAAATATGACTTTTGCATAATCTATATAACAGTTGATAAAGATTAACATCCATAAATTGATTTTTTTAATACATGAATTGAAACCATTTCATATTCCATCGAACTGCATGTATATAGAATTAATCCTTGACAAAAAAAATTCAAATCCAACGGCGCTTCAACAATGTAAAAAAATGCAATGACAGGAACAAATCAAACGTTGACCAATCGAAACTCCATCTTCATTTTCTATCTTCAATATCGACATTATTGACCATCCATGTGTTTTATGTCCAGATGTATAGATAAGTTGATATGTAGCAAATTGGGACAATTCTACTAAAAAGTAAACATCAAACGTATTAAAACTTTACAGATAGAAACAAGTGTTAATTATGTTATTTTGAAACTAATAATCGATTTATATTTATAATAAGTAGTATTGTATGACCTGAATTTGCTGGATTTCACTTACAAGAATGATAATATAATGCATGCCATAAGTTTTCAACTTATCCACGTATTCTGGAAGACCATTGTAGTTTACAGGGTCTATTGTAAAGTCCCTTTGTTCGTCCATGTAATCGATGTCACCATATTGAATATCCTGCGAACAAAAAATCATCCAAGTAATGGGTTGGATTAATGAATCTAACCCGATGCTTGAGAAACGATTTATACGCAAATGTAAATTTATTCAAAATGATTGGAGTTAAAAACGCTTGTTGTGTGTACATGTGTTGGTGATAATTATGGGGCAAATATTACGTAATGGAGGCAAACAACTCTAAAGCTTAAGAAATGGCAAAGACCGATTATCGGATCATCGACCGAAGTAGGTCACAATCACAAGGTGCGTGAAGCGTCGCTAGTCTTTCAATCCCGGTTATTCATTTTGTGCTTTATAGTGGTAAGATTTGATGGCCGTGATACCTGTTGCACTCGAGTATTTATTATTTCTATTTGAACATTTTTATATAGCTATAAAAGAAATTATGTTCTTGGAAATTTACTTCAATCAAAATCATCTTTTTGAAACACAGTACAATACTATGATCGAGTGATACCGGTGTACATTGTTACAGTAAATTTAAAGTGAAAAATTACATATAAAGATTCTTACATATGGAATGTTGTATCCTCGGACACGGTCAACGGTTTCCTGTACCTTGGCCAAGCTGTTGTATCCATAGCGACAAAGTTGGAACCCAAGCGACCAGTATGGCGGTATAAATGGTCTCCCGACAGTCTGCAATCAAATTACATGTATGTGATATATTTAAATATATTTTCTTCTTTTTCGTTACCATTGTTTAGTATGGTGTTCTACTATGGTATTACACTAGAAATTCACCTTCAGAAAACGGATGCATTCTTTCATAAACTGTTAATATATTTTGAGAATGACCCAAGCGTGATGATGAAGAGTATATTGATTATGAAATATATTAATAGCAGGTATTAAGAGAATCAAATCTTGTCGAATCCTGACACTGTTGTATCATGAAAATGGTATATATGTCACTTGAAATTAGATGCAAAGCTGACACGTGTAACTGAAATAGTATTGTATTTAGTTACAATTAATGTTTTACGATATTTTCTTTCTCGTGTGGTATAGAGATGAACACAAAACTAAGTCTTGTAAGTCTTGTAGTAAGGCCCATGTCAGAATGACTTGATATATTTTGAATATTATATGAGGGTGGGATGCATAAGATATATTTTGAGCCATGTCAAAGGAAATCCAAAACGAATAATATTGATTTTTTTTTGTTAATAATGGTATGTTCAATAACTGCATCTAACTCTATACAGGCCCTAATATTGAGTCTTGCGGAACCTCACCTCAGTGTACTGTGAAACTACATCTTCAGGTGTTGGTCCCAGGAACACAAATATATCCAGTATACCTCCAATGGTACGATATGCTATGTATGGTGCTGGAGACAGTGTTACGTCTATTTTACATTGAAAAAAAAAACGTTAGAAAGAGAAAGGGAAAAAACAGAGGTTACACTAAATTATTCTGATATATGTATCATTTTCTAACTCGAAGTAGACCAACAAACAGTTATGTAGATCTGCAATCACAAATTTGAAACTTATATAAAACTTGTGCATTAATTCATTTAGAAACAATGGTTGTAAACAATTTTTGCATTCGTCATTTGCAACTATAGGTTTACCACACTGGTGACACAATATCGATGAAAATTTTCAAGTTATCTATCCCTTTCTCCGATAGAAAATGTTCACCATACGAGTCCTATGCATTACACTCTCGAATTGATTATATTAGACCAAAATTATACTTTTGTGATCCTCATTACCTTTGTTAATCATGTTGTCATATTATGATCATTATACTTTCTATTTTTCTATCCGCTCTCCCCATTTTAAGGTTATTTCGATCCATTTCGATTTCGATAAATTGTAACTTAAGAGTAGGAAGTAATGCGTAACGTACGTTTTATAATAAACAAATGAATTTGCGTCAGAGATTCAAAACTATCGCGACTATCGTACCTTGTGCTGCGGCATTGAGAATGAGCACTCCGTGAGTATTGACGCCGTCTTCAATCACCATCCACGTAGGATGTACGCCATAAAGATTACCATTGGCCTGTTACAGATAAAAAGTACGGGATTCTTTATGTGTATATGTGCCGTACATTAAAGTAGGGGATTCTGTATGTGTATATATCGCTTGCCATAATCGGCATCGTACATCAAGTTGGTGAAATATTCAAATTACCCTTCTATCCCGCCTTCTATTCATTGATCTGATGAAATGAAATTACGGTATATAAATCAAGATAGATGACTTTATCAAGTCATTTACATCAAGGTGCAGTATTGTACAGCATCTATTGTTAAAATTGCGCCGTTCTTGACGAAAATAAATGAAATATTGCCATTCAATGGGAAAATAGTGTCAAAAAGACACAATCCTGCACCTCACTTGTCATTTAAAATCAATTTAAAATTTGAAAAAAGTTCACAATTAGCGCGAATTTCAATCTGGGGACATCAAGTATGCAAACATGGAAAAAAGACAACTTGTGAACCAAGTGATAACTGATTTATTGGCATGGATATTATAGGTGTCTTAATTTGTCTCTCAAGACATGACAAAGCAGGTACAATACAAATTGACGTAACGTACATCAGCATGATTAGTGAGTTTACACGAATTTGCAGAATCGTCAGACAACTGTTTATGATCATATCTCATCTCACTTATCTTGATCTTAGCCGGTATATGTTTGCATTATTGACACACACATGATAACACACCCCTGCAACTCCTCCACGCCGGGGAATGGCAAGACTAACAAAACAGTTCAAGCTTTGGTATCAATTAAGTTTCTCAACCACAGACACACGAGATACACATTAAGAAAAAGCATCGTCTTCCGCTTAAAACCCTTAAATCTGAATCCCTCCTTGAATTATGTTATGAATTGGCCATGATTTGGTTATCCATGGAAACATTTGAATATATGTACCCCAAGATAATGGTCTTTTCCTATCATAAACACAACGTGTTATCTAGGTTTCCATATCTTGTTTTTAAATCTTTAGTAAGGTCAACAGACACCGAAATTAAACTTCAAACCATGTTTTTATCACCGAGTGTGAGTGTTTGTTTGAATTGAACGAACAGACGTTGTCATTCTCATGACCGTGTTACGATGATGACTCTTTATTAAAAATCGGACAAACCAGGTTCACTTGATACTTTTAAGTAATGTTTAAAAACATGTTTTAATTCCGTTCCATGCTACCGTGAAATATACGAAATCACAAACTATTAACATGGAGGCAGATTAATCAGCGACTAGAAACTTTCACACTAGCAGTATAAAGATACATTACCTATAAAAAAGGAGAAATCCCAAGCTTTTCATTTTGATTTTACTTATCAAATAAATTAGCCCATTACAAATTGGTATTAATTTCAGGGTAGGGATCCACAGTTATGTACACGAGGGGACGTGGCCGAGCGGTTAGAGCACGGGTCTCGTAATACAGAGATTGTGGGTTCGAGCCCCGGGCCGGGCGGTTTTCGTCTCCTTGTTTCCTTGAGCAAGAAACTTTACTCCACTTGCTCCGTGGTCGGACAGTCACGTAAAGCCGTGGGTCCCCTGTACGAATAGACTCCTTCAAGGGGTATGCATGTTATGCAAGTACTTGTATCATTGATTGATTGATTGATTGATCGCTTGCCGCATGGCTGAATGATGCTCAGTATAGTGAAAATTTGCATATATCGAGTAACCATACATACAAGGAGGATTATTATAGATACAATTTACCATAAAAAAGGGCTAAAACTGATATAATATGCCGATTTTCTCTTACGTAAATGTCAAATACTAAATTTTGTCACATATATGATTTCAAAACATGGTGAGACACGCGACATGTGTGAGGTGCTGTTTGCATTAGTGATAGCATATCTGTGATACGGTATGTCATGACAAGTTAGGCTATCCAAAATATAACTTGATTGGTTCTGTCAGTTCTTGCCGATTCGGTAGGCCTATATATTTTCGAATTGTTTCCTTTTTCTACATGCACCATTTCCCTTCCACTATATAGACCGTGTTTACATGATTAAAGTGAACTTCTAAAACATTAATTCCGTTAATATTAATACCGTTGTTCAACGGTAATATGCTCCCCGATAATGATCCTCTTAGAACACTCGTGTTCAAAGTATTTAAAACTTAATTTCTCATTCACCATTACACCAAACTAAACATTTAGAAATAAACATTATATAGGGCCTAAAACATTTCAATTTACAAACGTGAAAATGAGCCGAAGAGCCTACAAGGCTCGAAAGTGTCTCACACCTAAAACATGTGCGTTTTAACATGTGTGTTTTATACTTTGTATCTTCATACGTCTTGTTTCTTGATAAAGACAAAATAAATCCTTCAGCCTCTTTTATACCCTCTATTATCATTATCTCAAGAATGAAGTGATATGAAAATAATGTCGAAAATAGTCAAAAACTTGTTCTCAATTCAAATGTTACAGCATATGAAAAAACCGTAACTTAAATAAATTATTGAAATTTATAGAATTTATAAGCCATGTTTCTGGAAGAGAAACGTAGCTAATGGTGTTTCCAACTGTTTCTCGGGCTGGAATTTCTTCTTACCGCTGGTGGCTGATCTCGGGAGTACATGCCCATTGTTTGCCAATTCAGTTCATGCCGCAGGGAATGATGTTCGTGTTCTCCAAATCCATAAACTTCACTATCTGGTGGTAGTTTTGTAGCAAACTCCAAAAATTGGTCTTCATATACGAAACCGCCAAGAGATGTATCGATTCTTGGGAAGAAAACACACCAAATATTCGCCATGATAATTGTTTATTCTTGCATTTTGTTATATGAAAAACCCCCAATCCTAATGAATCTGTTAAAGGGTCTTATCTGGTATACAGTATTTATATACGTCGCCTAAATATTACAGTACTGATGGGTTTTATAATAGGCTATTTAAAATAAATTATACAATGAAACAGTGAACTAGATTATTGTAAAGTCCAATAAAATATACAGATTTAGGAAGAGAGTAATATCGACTTACATCGCAGTCCCTGTGTCAACACGGGTTACGTTAAAGTTAAAGATTGGATCATTGGTAAATGTGAATTGGTAAAGTGGGTTGGAAGCTTTCGACGTCGCAATAGGTGTCTCCAGTGGGACCTCGAATCGAGCTTGGTTAGCGTCTGTAATCTATGTGAATAGTTGAGGATTCATAAGTATTACTCATGACATTAGACATGCAAGCCATTATGATCAAGTATGTGATACATACCGGGTACAATAATATTTGCGGGGTTCCACAGGGGTATATTCCAGGTCCACCAATTGATCACCATGGTTCGACAACTGTTTGACCAGCGATGCACTCTTTAATTTTGTATTATAGCTGGGATATTTTTTCTTGCTAAAACGACAGATATATTTAATCCATGTTAAAACTAATGTATATCATGTGACCATCGGTGAAAACCTGACCTAATTTACCACAGGTCTTTGAATCTATAACTTGTTGTAAGTTGTCGACAATGTCGGTTTACATAAGACCAAAGAGCGCATGCTTACCTTCACATGCAGGCGTTCATTGGTTTCAAAGCTGACATCCATAGTCAGGGTTTCTACATCACCTCCAAATAGAGTGTATGTTCCTTGCTTTTGTAGTGTTATTTGATAACCAGTAGTTGTGTCAACTTGGGCTGAGAAAAAGACAGTCAAAATACCAATGATTTCGAGAGTTTACAAAAGGAAAACAAGAAATTTATTATAGGCCTATGGTAATTTTTTAAGCTAGGGCACCTCATTAAAAGTCACGGGCCTTTCCATTCATGATAAGAGGTAAAAGGATTTGCTTTCATACAACCAATAGAATTGAAGTGTTGAGAAAGGCCATATAGTAAAACATTATGGTATTCGTTATCTGATTGGAAGTAAAAAGCTTTAACGTGTTTGTTATCATTTGATTACTGCTTCAAACACATTTCCGAATTGTTCCTTTGCTGATTATGAATTATATTATATTTATAAAATTACATTACCTCAACGAACAATTGTTTGGAACAATTTAATGTCCATCTTATTGTACAGTTATATCTTTGTGATGATGAAATAGTTAAAGAAAAAGAAAAGCACACATAACACATTGAAATTTTCGTTTGGCCCAACAGCTTTTAACAGATAATATACTGTACAAGTAGTCAAGTTAGTTGCCCTACAGTAAATACATACTCCTATAAATCAAACTTCACATTTCTGCAATGCATGCAGGGATTGTACTTATTGATGAGAGGATCCTTGTCCTTATCTAATCAAAAATATGCCCTCCCTGTGTCATTATGCAAGAGGTGCCCTGACTTTAAAACAAATACTATAGTAGCCTATATAAATGAATTTTAAATCAATGAACATGATGAAGCATATGCCTGAATAAGAATCGAGCACATGGCGCCAAGTATTTTTTTCGAAATAGGACCTATAACTACAAATTCTATCATCCCTAAATAAGTTAAAAGTGTACACGGGAGGTGTTATATTAAGGAATGTGGGTATGGAAGATATTTTGCTTTCTGGTAAAGAGAAACAACAAACTTGGAGGCGCTTCTCTTGGTGAACTTCTGAAGTTAAGGTCATGCAGGTAAGAACTATATTACAAATAAGACCTTTGAAACGTTGCGAGTGTGCTCGTTGAACGGATGAGTAGGCCATATTGAGAGGGGGGCGTGGCCGAGCAGTTAGAGCAAGGGTCTCGTAATACAGAGGTTGTGCATGGGTTCGAGCCCCGGACCCGGTCACGCGGTGGTTCCTTGGGCAAGAAACGTTACTCTAATTGCTCCGTAATAGTGTATGTACCTGGTGAGTCTTATTGATCGGCGTGAGTAGTATAGGGCCGGTCTCGAAGCACCCCATTCTGGTAGAGAGAAACAAAAAACTTGGAGGCGCTTCTCTTGGTGAACTTCTGAAGTTAAGGTCATGCAGGTAAGAACTATATTACAAATAAGACCTTTGAAACGTTGCGAGTGTGCTCGTTGAACGGATGAGTAGGCCATATTGAGAGGGGGGCGTGGCCGAGCAGTTAGAGCAAGGGTCTCGTAATACAGAGGTTGTGCATGGGTTCGAGCCCCGGACCCGGTGGTTCCTTGGGCAAGAAACTTTACTCTAATTGCTCCGTAATAGTGTATACCTGGTGAGTCTTATTGATCGGCGTGAGTAGTATAGGGCCGGTCTCGAAGCACCCCATTTACCTCCACCTCCACACTTTTAGCATGGGGTGGAGGTGGAGGGAATGGGGTGTTTCAAGACCCTGCAATTTTGAGGTATGGAGGTGGAGGGAATGGGGTGCTTCAATTAGCCCCTCCACATTTTTGAAAGTATTGGCTGTGGTATGATGTTTAGGCAAGGGATGGACTTCTGTCTGATTGGTCCATTTTGGGCATGCACAGTAAGTCAGCAATTGGTACTTAATTGATGAAAATCTAGCCAATTGTCAGAGATTAATTTTAATTTATGACTTCTTTGTGAACCTACCATTACCCTGTGATTGACCAATTCCGATAAAAAAACATGCTTCGAACCCGCCCTATTATACTACTGGCGTGACTCTACTCCTCCACCGTTAATTTGACAATGCCTCCTTGACTTCGACTTCACTTAGCATGGTCTATAATATAGCATCAATTGAATTGTTACTCACTCGTGAACATGGTGAAGCTCTGTCACACATCACCGGAGCAAGGAGCAAAACGTACGCCTAACGTACTTTATCCCCATTATTGTTCTGTTGTATGCATTAATTGTTGTTCGTCATGCGTTCGTTACAAGTACGTTCAATACGTTATCAATATGATCTGTTCGTTATGTATACGTTTAATTCGTTATTCATACATGGTGGTCCGTTTAGCACACGTTCAATATGTGAAACTTTTGTACGTTATTCGTACGTTTTCCTCTATACGGTGATGTCTGACAGGGCCTTGATCTGAAATAATTTGAACCTACCAGTCATTTTATATCCCCTGTCCTCTGCAAAATAGCAAATCGGCGCATTAGGCACACTCGTTCCCATGAAGTGACAGCCACGATTTAGACACGTAGCACTATCAAATCCACCATCGGGCGCACAATCCACTCTCCATATATCTTTTTCGGGATCCGAACCTTCGCCGGTTAAATTGAAGAAACACCAGGGGACACCATCTGCACTGGATTCGCACCAGATGCAGTCCCGCTCCTCGCATGATTCCCTCGATGCTCCTCCACCTAAAATGAGACCAGGATTATGTCATACTTTTTGCATATATGCTAGGAAAATCGGTTCCTATTTATTTATCCTTTTTATATAGGCACATATCGTGTTAAACAAAACATTTGAGTATTTACAAACATGTGGTTTGATAACTTCAATCTGTTTCATACAATGTTTTGGGCACCAAAAGAGTTTAATCTCTCATCCAACTTATAGGCGTTAGAATATTTGGAGGATTTTGATCGTACCCAGCATTTTAATTACACGTATGTGAGTGCAAGTCTTATGGTAAGCATGGTAAGGGTGCAATATCCCAAATAACGGTCCTATACTTTTACACGTAAAGTAGGGGTCTGAAAACGCTCCGATTGTATCTCTGTAATTAGTGATTCAAGCATTCTAGATTTAACTTTGTTTTCAAGTTTTGAAGCAAACGTTTCAGAAATCATCAAAGAAACAATATGTTGACCGGCTTGTTTTCCCGATATATCAGGCGATATTTTATAATGTTTTTGCCGGCCTGTCATAAAAAAGCCCGACTTGACCGAGTATTTCTAGAGACACGCATATTTGTTCCATCTTTAATTTCATTATAAAATATTCTGTGGTGCTGATTTTTTCTACACATTCACAACTATTTCTAATAAAACATAGTACCGTATTTTTTCTATAAGAATATAATTTTATGTCCTATTCCACCTTTATAGTTTAAAAACCTGTCAAATATGCCACTATATAATAGCGTCACTACGTGCAGCGATTTTCGATATTGCTACCTATAAGGGTGGGTGTAATTAAGCATTTTGGTACATACCAGGAAAGCAGTCGACTCTGTTTGGTTCCGGGATTTCTGATGGACATCCACTCGGTGGTGGATCGCCTGGGTCAACGGAGCGATCTGGATAACTGCACCAAGGAACACTGGGATCTGAATGGGAACACCAGTAGCAGCCTTTACTAAGACAAGCTGGCTCCGACGCCCCTGGTTCCGGATGACAGTCGACTCGCTCTAATGGAGGGATGGTCGAGGGACATCCTGGAGACTGCGTGGGTCCCGGTGGCCCTCCTGTTGGGGGTGGTCCTCCTGTAGCAGGCTGTTGCGATATAAATTTTGACATCAAGCAGTGACAAGTGTTTGTTTAACCTTGTTAATCAAGGGGTGACACATTTTTGGACTGGCAATACGGTATATTAACCAGGCATATAACGACACAAAAACTCCTTGTGCAGAAACGCAATTGCAAATTATTGGGCAGTCGACGTTTCTTGGTGCCCAGCTCTACTACTTACATGAAGTAACGCGTTACATTGGGACTAATTAGAGTCCCTTTATATGGGGACCCTATAAGGCTATCTACACAATGCGCATCTCCGTAAACCGCTTTGCGTCAAGACGGTGGCTCTAGGGCCGGGCGTCAGATCCGTATCTTTTGTACTTTGCATTTAAAACCATGTGTAGCTTCCATCATCAAAACGGTCTACCATGTCTATGGAGTTCCGAATCTCAGATCTGGATAGACGCGCATGTTAAGAGATCAAGATGCAAACCATCTTGCAGATATGAGCATTGATCTTTATACGTTGGATAACCAGACAATAAATTGCTTTATTCGGCCGTTTACATTATTTGATAACGATTCACTTACCGGACTGTCGTCATAAAAACACCAAGCATTGCCTTCTAGCGGGCACCACTTGCAGCCGGCGTTGACGCATTTAGCATTGGAAGCTTCAGGATGCGGCCAACAGTCTTGCCTATCACCAGGTGCTATGGTCGTGTCACAGGTACCATCCCATCCAGGTTGGGTGTTATGGAAACAATATGGGTAGCCATTGGCGTATGTACTGCACCACTCACAGCCCCTCAACAACAAAAAACAGATAAAATGTCATAATCACTTGTTTTCATTATTAGTATTAGTATACCTATTATTACATGTATATGGTGAACTTATTTTGAAGGACAAAAAAATGCATCTATAGCAAAAACTATTGAGAAAAGTTGGATTAATACTAAAGGCCTCTCCTACTTGTTTCTACAGTCCTGTTCATTGGCTGGTTCTCCCGGCATACAATCGACGCGGTCTTCTTCCAGCAGTTCCGTTGGACATTCCCATGGATCGTAGGCGAAAGCAGACCCAACAATTAGGCCTATAACTAGAAACACACGACCGTTCATCGTGTCTGCTTGCGTTCGCATACTAAGTGAAAGTAATAAAAGTTCATTCTGAATGCCTGTCTATATGTAATAATATTTATTTAACAAGTATTGATCTTATCTTCGAAAATTATCTTCGACGATAACACTCACGCGAGGCTTAACGGATCAAAACAGTTAAGAGGACCTTTGGAAAGTTAATTGATAAATCGTCCTATTCTCATTCGTCCAATATCACCAGTACTTTAAATTTAAAAAAAACCTTAGTAGGCCTATAACGTAAGTCCTCTTGGAAAGGTTTTCTGAAAGGTTTTAAGAATCTTTACTTTGCTCAAAAAGTGACAGCTTGCCTGCTCAAGATTGTGCAGACATTTCCCAACTAAGAGACACAGGGAAAAACTAATTTTAGGTGCAGGGCAGGAAATTGTGCGGGAGTGGGGAGCACCGCTCCGCAGGAAGCAACAGAAGAAATTGAAGAAATTGTGCCTTCATGAGAAAAAATAAATACGAGCTGATTGAGGAAACTTTGAGTTTCAAAAATTAGCTGCTCCTGAGGAAAAAATAATAATTTTATGCCCTATTTTAGGTCTTGCCAAACTACGCCTCACACTCGATCGATACTGCGATATGAGTCACTCCCTCGCACGGGAAGTACCGAAACGCGCGAAGTTCAAACATTTCGCGCTAAAGCAAGCGTAACGCAAAAATGATTAGTAACACGTGCGAGACCTGGCAACTATGATTATATTGTACAAAACAACAAAGATTTAAAAGCAATTTGAGTGTAAAACAAAATTTGTAATGGAGACCAATCTATTTTTCTCGGGAGAAAATGATGACGACGACGATTTTACAAACCCTGCCTATCAAAACAGGAGAGGCGGCACCATCATGGAAGCGATCAATTTTGATGCCACTGCCAGTGAAGAGGATTTTAGTTCAAAATCCTCGACATCATCCTCCCAGTGGTCCTCGGAAGCCGGTGATAGTTTGCCCCCGATACCACAAGCAAGGGACTTGGTGAATGTTAGGCAAGGTGGGGCCAACGATGATAACGAAAACTCTGAAGACGAAGCAGAAGAGGATTTCAACAAGGTGTTAGGTCGGCAAAAATTCATTCGGCGAAAATCTATACTGCGTGGCAAGGTATATTTCGTATTTTTAGCCTATGTCAGCATTTTATATTTACCTTTAAGGCTACAGTCCTTTTTCCCGAGCAGGACTGCGGAATGTCATGTTTACTTTTGCCTACTTACACAATGTTTGATAGCGAAAAATTTGTTTGGAGCCTAAAAACAACCTGTCAGATTTAAATATAGCCCGTGGGGCACTCAAGTATAATGCTGCAGGCATAGCGTGACCAAGAAAAAGGTGAATTAGGGTTGTTTTTGAGGACAAAAGGGTGTATCAGGTGACACCTTTTAGGGTATCAAAAACAGCCATTTCAGCTCATTTTCAAGAAATAGGGTACTTTTGCAAACCCTACTGTTAAAACGGTAATGGTAAATTCCTGATTTAGGGTGTGAATGCGCTATGCCTGCAACATTATACTTGAGTGCCCCCCCCCCCCGGGAATTA